>CM035837.1:380695652-380895447 GCA_020510985.1 Pholidichthys leucotaenia
ATTTAACTGATTTTGTAACCCATGGCTTGTTGTTGGGAAATATTTTGACACGTTTACGTGGAACGATCATGTCTCTGCAGAAAGCCATGTATGAGCATGTCATATCCACTAAAGAGTCCAAATCTTCTCCGCAGGCGAGCGTGAACACCTCCCAGTCCGTACAGTTAAAGCATTCCTGGAGGCAGTGCACTGAATCCTCTGTCCATACGTCTATGTCTCTGGTCTTCGCCTTGCCTCTTCTGAGAGCAGTTTTATACTTTATGTGGGCAGCAAATGTACACAGTTGTGATCTGAGGATCCTAAAGGAGGAAGGGGAAGAGAAGCCAGCGTACTTAAGAAGGTTCCCTCTGCGCAGTCTACGCTGGCTCGTCTGGGTATACTGCCTGTCCTACGGACTAGCTATTAGCCGGAATTGTTAACACATCATTAACCTCCTTGTTCTCCTTCCTTTCAGGTTGCTGCTACCATGTAGGTGTGTTCTTGGGACTGCGCGCGCTCTCCTGCTCCACCGCACAACCCATCAGTAACTTCTTCTCCCCTGTCAGGCACCATCAGCTTCACTACTCCCCCCTACCCTACTGGTTTGTCTATTCCCCGCTGGGTCCTGCTGGTCATCCCTGGATTTCCCAAATAAGTGGCAATTTGGCTCACCCATTTTCCCCTTACTCCACTCCTCAGCTCACGGCTCTCGTCTTCTCTCCGCAGGTCCATTTCCTCTGCGAGTGAGTGATTGTTTCTGTAGCTGTGCAGTGCTGTGTTTTGAGATTAATAAAACTGTCAAACGTGTGGTTCAGCCTGTGTTTGGCATCGTGCGAGTGAGCTGTCAAAAACTAACACGTCATGACATTGCTGGTGTGTTTTGGATCATTGTCCTGCTGCAGAACCCAAGTGCACTTCAGCTTGAGGTCACAAACAGATGGCCAGACATTCTCCTTCAGGATTTTTTGGTAGACAGCAGAATTCATGGTTCCATTTACCACAGCAAGTCTTCCAGGTCCTGAAGCAGCAAAAAAGCTCCAGACCATCACACTATCACCACCATATTTTACTGCTGGTATGATGTTCCTTTTCTGAAAAGCTGTGTTACTTTTATGCCGGATGTAATGAGACACACACCTTCCAAAACATTCAGCTTTTGTCTCGTCAGTCCACAAAGTATTTTCCCAAAAGTCTTGGGGATCATCAAGATGTTTTCTGGTAAAACTGAGATGAGCCTTTAGTTCTCTTTGCTCAGCAGTGATTTTCGTAAGTCTGCCATGCAGGCCATTTTTGCCCAGTCTCTTTCTTATGGTGAAGTCATGAACACTGACCTTAACTGAGGCAAGTGAGGCCTGCAGTTCTTTGGATGTAGTTGTGGGGTCTTTTGTGGCCTCTTGGATAAGTCACCACTGTGCTCTTGGGGTGATTTTGGTCGGTTGGCTACACCTGGGAAGGTTCACCACTGTTCCATGTTTTTGCCATTTGCAGAGAATGGCTCTAGTAGTTTGCTGGAGTCCCAAAGCTTTAGAAATGGCCTTATAACCTTTTCCTCACTGATAGAGCTCAGTTACTTTGTTTCTCATTTGTTCCTGAATTTCTTTGGATCCCAACATGATGTCTAGCTTTTGAGGATCTTTTGGTCTACTTCACTTTGTCAGGCAAGTCCTGTTTAAGTGATATCTTGACTAAGAACAGGTGTGGCAGTAATCAGGCCTGGGTGTGGCTCGAGAAATTGAACTCAGCTTTCCAAAGATGTGATAAACCACAGTTAATTTATGTTTTAACGGGGAGGTGGGGGGCAATCACTTTTTCACCGAGGGCCATATAGGTTTGGACTTTTTTACCCTTAATAATAAACACCTTCATTTAAAAACTGCATTTTGTGTTTACTTGTGTTATCTTTGTGTAATATTTAAATTTGTTTGATGATCTGAAACATTTAAGTGTGACAAACATACAAAAAAATCAGAAATCAGGAAGGGGGCAAACACTTTTTCACACCACCGTACATAATTCTCCCTCTTTCCTTGCAAAGACATTGATCCTCTTCATTTTCCCAACATCTACCAGACTCTTCTGCCTTGATAGTTTTCATATCGGTCTTTGAAGTTAGCTGAATAGACCCAAAGGAAAGATCCTAATTCTCCTTGAAGTTCTTTGGCAGTGGAGATGTGGGTTTACTGAGAAGAACTGTGGGGAAATCTTTTAATTGGTCTGTTTATTTCACCATGCTTCTATAGTCTAATACAGCTCCACATTTATCCATCCTTTCAGAAAAAAGTCAGACTTATAGGTGTATGTTTTTATGGGGTGTAATACCTCATGAAAAACAAATAAACCTTTAGAAACTTTGGGTGCTTTCACACCTGCAGGCTTTAATTCGTTTCAGTCAAACTTGAGAGTCCGTTTTCTCCATTAGTGCGGTTCGTTTTGTCTGGTGAGAACACAGTAATCACACTCAGATGCACACCAAACCAACTATGCCGAGACCTCCTGAAAGAGGTGATCTTGATTTGAATCAACTGGCAAACTCTGGTGCGGCCCTGCAGTTGAGAAAGGGACCGTACTAAAACAGGATCAGCGGCAAACTGTAAAAGATTTTATGTCACTGTACATACCTGATGGATTTCCAAACATATCTGTGGCTGAGCATGTCATGCTTCTGGAGAATTAATGAAGATGAACATGTTATTTCCATCTATAGCTGCGCTTCATTTTTAAACTGTACGATTTGACGAAAGTGTTTTTGGCACGTAATGCAGTAAATGATAACCAGGGCGATGACACCCCCACCCCCACTCCTCCGTAGATTACACTACAATTGTATTATTTTCTCCCCAGAAATGCATAAATGTACAGTAGTCATCCTACTTCCTGTATTTACCTTTCCTGTTCTTGCGGCAAAAAAATCTGACCAATAAGAACAGAAAGTTGTGACGTAAGTCTTGTGGTATTTAATATGAAGGAATTTGGTCCACTTGAATTTTTGCCTGTGTGAAAGGGAACTAAACCAAGGAGAAAAAGATACAAAGTGACAAACTTATCAACTGATTCAGACCAAAGTAAGCAAATTTAGGTGTGAAAGCACCCTTAGAACTAAACTCTAAATCAAGGTCATAGATGATACAGAAAAGTTTAAGCATACAAAGGTAGCCAAATTTTGTGAGTATTGGCCCAGTGCTTCTATTGTGTGCACATTGCATTTGCTTGTTTGTTCCCTTGTAGACTGTTTCTAAAGTCAAGCAAAATCTTAAATAGTCATAGATAGGGCATGGCCTGGTAGTTGAGGACGTGCACCAAAGAGAGCACGCCACTCGCCTGCAGTGATCTCTGGTTCAGGTCCCTGCCAGAGTAATTTTTATCTCCCTTTGCTGTTCACCTCGTCACCCCTCTAAAAAAAAGTCTGAAAAATTATCAAAAGAAAAGCTTTAGATTATGTATTGTAATCGTATTGTAACAGCTCTGGAAAAAATAAGAGACCACTGCAAAATCTTTCCTAAATTAGCATCTCTACATGTATGGCAGCCATTCAGTTTGAGTACTGAATTCCAACACAAGGACACTTAAGCTTACTTAAGGAGGAACTGATGAACACATGAAATACTGTGAATAATAATCAGAGTTGTTACACAAATACAGTTTTCTGAGCTCTTTGTAAGTTAAAAAAATCACAGTAAGTATTGTAGTGTTTAAGAATGAACATCAACTTGTTTTCTTTGCATTATTTGATCTAAAACAACATCAAAAAAACACATTTAAAAAGCAGCATCTTTTTTGTTGTTTTGTCATTTTCTATCAATAAAAGCCCTAAATGATGATATTTTGACTTTGACCTTGGGTGAGCTGTTTACAATAGGTTAGAGAATAAAACAAAATTGTTCATTTCGCTCAAACACATGCGTATAAATATTAAAACCAGATGAAGCGGTAATTTTGCAGTGGTCTCTCTGGTCACTTCATTGTTTTCGGAGATGGATAGTGTGATCTTTTAATTCAAATGTTCCAGTTTTCTGGAGAAAAAAAGAAAAAAGTCCTTCCATTTTGGACCATAACGGCAACGCTGGTTTGGTTAGCGCTGAGGAGAGCGGTACCTGTCCACTGTGCAGCCCTGCTGTTTACTCAGCTGGGCCTCTGTCTCCAGCGTAAGGGCAAAAGGAGCAGGTCGCTAAATATTTCATTTCCCAAGTAAAACACTCTTGCCCTCGTCAGCTAAAGAAAGGACAAAGAAACAGATCACGGTGATGAATGTGCAATCAGGCTGATTAACTCGTTATTAGTTGTCCAAGAGATTCACCGAAGGAAATGGGGGCCGCGTACAAAATAGGTTGTTTATATGTCTCCGAGTCTGAGCTATGGGCGTGATGTCAGGAGGAGGCCTTCATGAACTTTTACCTTAATCTGAGGTTTTAAGGATGAAATATGGCTTTGACACACAAGTCCGTGATTCCGTTGCTTTTGCTCTTCAGTTTCCAGGTATGTCACTGTGAATATCTTCTTTTTTTTTCTTTTTTTTTTTTACCAAAAAGAGGGATGCAGACTTTGAGCGATCCTAGTGAGTCCTGAATTCAAACCACTTTTATCTTCCTTCCACTTTTTTCCTTGAGTTTCTTTTTGCCAGCAGATGGCGCTGCAACGTCTTCACACTGAATCGCCAGTCCAGCGAGGCAACATATGCTCTCCGCAGGCACCACTGCACATTTAGAAAACGGAGGAAAAAAAAGTCAGGCATAGTTCCTGAGTTTAGGCAAATGTTTGTTGAAATAAGTGGAGATTTCCTGGTTTTCTTTTTGTAGGCGGGGGGGGGGGGGGGGGGGGGGGGAGGGAAAGAGAGAGAGAAAAGAGGCAAAGTTTCTTTATAGGATGATCTCAGGGTGTTCTGCAATTACCCTTACTTGTGCTCCAGCTCTTTTTTCCCTCTTGTTGAGTAGGAACAGGCAATGTTTTCCATTCCAGTTTCCTCTTACAGTTGCAGAGAGTGGGTGCCGATGGGCTCAGTGTTGGGGCTGTTACTGGTTGGCCAGATATCACAGCTAGAATGGATGATGGGAGGCATTGTGGACGTGAGTAAGTAAGAGCAGCTCTAACATTTTTGTGCAAAAGTAAACTGAGAAGAGCACAAGAGGTTAATAATTAAGCCTGTGACCATCTGCCAGGGATTTTTTTTTTTCTAATTTAAAGATTACCTTTTAATCTTTTGTTAAAATTAAAGTTTAAAAAAAAAATATTTGCATGAACTCTTATTTTTAAAGGCAGACCTGTCACACTAAACGTTTGCTTTTCACGCCATTAAGGGAGGCGTAGGCTGACCGGGAGATGAAAGGTGTGCACGTGTGTGTGCATGCATGCGTGCACGTGTGTGTGTGTGTGTGTGTGCGCGCAGTGATTTGGCGGCGGTGGGGGTGAAGGGTGAGGGGGGCTGTGGCGGTGTAAGCTATTGAAAGGAGGAATGCGAGGGAGCATTATTGGCCGCACTTCATGTGAATGGAACAGGGGTTAAAGAAATGACAGCGTACAGTGGGTGGCGGGGCCTCAGCGGCGGCCTGGGAGGAAATGGAATGAGAAAGTGCAGTCAGGCAAACCGCTCATTCACCATGACAAATGGGAGAGGCCTGGGCCGAGGGGATACCTGACACCCCGCGGTGGGCTGCGCGCACCTGCCCGGGCTGCGTGTGCGCCAGAGTGGAAAGAAAGCTCGGCCACCTGTAGCCGCACACCAGCACCGTTCACGCAGTGAGAGTGACGGTGAGCACGTTAAAGTGCACGGAGAGGTTTTGTTAAAGGTAGTTTTCATTTTCACAGGTGGAGTAACCAACTCACGTGCACGTGCCCAGGTAACTTTTTTTTTCACAAAACTGTGCTTCAATTAGTTCTTTTATAGCAGAATACTTTTTACCCTTGAGTACACTCATGAAGAAAAAATGTACTTTTGCTCAAGTGCATCTGGTCATAATCTTTGAGTTACGACTGATTTTATGGATTTGAAAATTAGTTAGAAATGAACTTGTTCTGTATCTTTAATCGTTTTAGTAACTTGATAAGATGAAGTTAGTTTTTTGCACCACAGGAAAAATTTGATTTATTACTAGTTATATATTTATTATGCAAGGTTATATACTGTATACTGCACATATTTTATAAGTTATTTTACATGGCAAAACGATATTTAAGAGGGAAAACCTCAAAAAATTGTAAGATTAAAGTCCCCAAATTACAAGGAAAAGTTGCATATTATAAATAGAGTTACAAATATTGGTGAGGAAAAAAAACATTGTTTTAATATTTACAAGAAAAAAAATATGTCAGTCTTTTAAGAAAAAAATGCATGAATTCTTGAGAATGTTTAAAATGTACAAGAAAAAAAATCACGTATTTAAAAAATAAAAATTCAAATTTACATCAAAAAAAGTTGAAAATGTATGCAAAAAAGTTTTTTAAAAGAAAAAAAAAATGAATGGTCAAAGAGAAAGACCTCACAAGTTGGGGAAAATCATTATTCGAGTAAATATATTTGTTTCTTACTTGAGTGAATATTTTTGGTGACAACTCATACTTGACTGATTAATATCATAAGGTGCTGCTGCGTTTACATTATGGCTGTACTCTGATGTCACCAGTTTGAGTGTGAGTCAAGCTTTTCCATCATCACATTTAAAGTTGTGTTGTGTCACTGGAAATATTCGGATTATTATTCTCATTATATGTTTATATTTGTGTTAAATGGGTACATGTGGATAGCTTATGTTCTCTAAGAGAAAAACTTGTAAATTTGCAAGGTTATAAATAAAAGTATAAAGAAAAACTGAAAATTTATTAGTTAAAATTAATGAGTAAAATTTACAAGTTTGTGAACAAAACATACACATTTATGCAAAAAACCTTCACAAATATTAAAAAAATAAAAAAAATTATAAAAAAAGAGTATTTTATCATAAAAAGTCACAAATTTAAGAGAATTAAGTCTTAGATTTATTAAAAAAACTGTTTATTCATGAAGATTGCAAACTTAGAAGAAAATTCTATGGAGAGAGTAAAGGCCTTACTCATTCTATAAGTAACAGATTTAGTCAGCACTTTCTCTTACTGAAGTCATGTTGTTGATTACTCTCATTTGTACTTGAATAATTAATTACTGTAACAGTTTCTGGATACTCATCCCACTTCTGCCAAAAAGTTTCAAGTGAAGGCTGTATATTACTGTTAGCATGAGATTTATTTTATATACGTTCTCACTGTAGGCCAACATCATCTGTGCATGATTAACAGGAATCTTAAAAATGTGATAACCTCTACTTAAACATGTCACTTCTCCAATTGTTTTATAATCATATTGAAACATCTCTAATAAAATACAAGCCCTACAGCAACCAAGTGGCATTTAATGTATTACAAAATGTTATTTTTTAATTTACATTTTTTTTGTTGTTGACATTAAATATGATGCAAATCTTCATCCCTGTTCAAATGTGTTAATATGTTCTCCATGAGTTAAAAACTGTTTCAGCAGAGGATCACAAGTTACAAGTCATGAGGTTCTAAACTGGGGCATACGTATATATTAAATTTTGAAGGCATATTAAATCTTTGAGAGCTGTTCAGAATTGCTGCTATAATCCAGTTGTGTCTGTGGAAGGAACAAGACAAACAAGGCACAACTTCGGACAGCAGAGAAGCAGTCTTGTGCTCGCATGTGCTCAACAGTGGTTCAGGGAAAGTATACACAGTCTCAGAGCTGCCACTCCTTCTAGAGCATCCAGGAAGGATTAAGTGACCTTCTTCCATGAAGGCGCGTGAGCTGCACTTCCTCCAACACCAGTCAGCCTGTGGTGACATGTGGTGCATCGTAGCATGAAAATACTCCATCTCTCCATAGGTGTTTTTGGCTGAGGCATGAGCACAGGCTAACATCGATTCAGAAGCGGATAGGAATTTTAACTATTTGCTAGGTAACAGCACTTTGTTAAATTATTAAGTATTCCAATTCCTGCAAAAGACAACATATTTTAGTCCATTTTTAAAATGTGCCTATATGTAAGCGTTATCAGGCAGTCAGGACCTAAAACATTTAGGCTGCATTCACACCAGGATAGTCCGGGGGTCTCGGTTCGACTCGGCGGGGGATGGAGAGAATTTTCACACCTTCATTTGGTTCAGTTTGCATTCACACAGCACTTCACTCAAGTGGACCGAACCGCCTGGACAACGTCACGCAGTTACAACAGCTGCTCGTTTGTGGCGCTGTAGCCGAAGCCACCACTGACCAGGGAGAAAAATTCTCGGCAAAGAAGAGAAATCCGGCTCATCGATTGGCTGCACCAGAGTTGCAGGCGCATTCACACGGCACCAAACGATCCGAATTTTCCACGGAATACACACTTTGGTCCTTTAGTCCGGACCAAACAGTGGCCGTGTGAATGCACCCTTAGTGAATGAAAGATGCAGTACCCACACAAAGTATTTTCCTGTTTTTTTTTCTCCCTCCCAACTCTTTTACTCCATTACTAAATATCACCAGATTATCAGTGCTCTTGGGTAATGTGACCACTGACTAACCTGTTTGTGTAATTCTGACTGAGCTCACCCATTAACAGTGTGTAAAGTGTCAGTTTTGATACCATGGAGACTTGCTGTCAAATAATAGCATGGGGTCTCATTTGCACTGAAGATTGAACTGTTGATTGCAGCAGCAATGTTTTTTTTTTTCCCCAGCATGTAATTTCAAGCATTTGGAGGTGTTTACTGTAGTCAGTTTGTGTTATATGTTTAAACACAAACTTAAAAAATGCAAAATATATTAAACAATAAATAACTTGTGCAATACAGGTTTTATTACAGCTTTTATTAGTTAATTTCCCGTTATATTCGTTATTGTTTAATGGTTGCACTTCCTGTATAATACTGCTCTTAATATTTACATCATGAATGGGACAATCTAACATACATGTTTTTTTTTTCTTTCATACTGTATGAAGGCTCAGTCAGGTCAATTGGATTCATGATTTGTTTTTGTTTTTAATTCTGAAACATTTCACCATTCATCCAAATGGCTCTGTCAGTCAGAAATGAATATACAGGAGGATTTTAACAGACATAAGCTGTGCTGGGAATGTATGAATTCTGATATAGTGGAATATATAGTAAACTCAATAAAACTGTCAGCTTTCAGCTTGTTTTTGGTGGCACAGTTAATGACGTCATCATGGAGAGACAATAAAATGTAACAGATTAATGGTGGTTAAAAAAATGAATACCTGCATGTATTTTGTAGTAAATATGTATTAAATCAAATCATTTTTGCCGATTTAATAAATATAAATACCTTAAGATAGTTTATGTCGTGATGTGACGCTCTCCTCTCACTGCTCCATTGGCTATGCTTTGCATTATGGGATACATTGTCTAATGTAGTGATCATCTGTTGTACACTACTTTTCAAAATGCATTACGGGATATTTTTAGAGTACCATAGAGTGAATGAAATTTTCAGTTAAGATTTTGAACAGCACTACAACATGGCTGATACACTAGATAGTACACTGTATAGCAGACTGAAGGACCGCTTCATCCACCAGGCTGTCAGGAAGCTCAACTCTTCCCCCCTCTGCCCCCCCCCCCCCACAAACAAATCCAGGACTCTGACACCCCCCACCCCCATTCAGCAACTGAACTCTGCCATCCCCAGGTACTGTTCACTCTCACACACACACACACACACACACACACACACACACACACACACACACACACACACACACACACCACACTGATTTCAGGAGCTTCAAAAACTGGACTCTGTCATCCAGGAACTGTTCTCTCCAACACTCGCACACACGCTGATCTCAGTAGTCACTTCATGCAGCAGTGGACTGCTATCTTTGCACTACGTGCCACTTTAACCCTCTGTGTGCCCTGACACTGTATGTGCCTTAAGTCACTACATGCTGTCTTAATTTTTATCATATTTAGTTATTTTGCACACTCTTAGTATTTTTAGCTAGCTTTTGGTTGGGGGTGGGTTTTCTTTGCGCTGATGTTTCATATTTAATGTTTGGTGTTAGATGTTATACTTTATGTTCATATTTGATACTTAGTGTTTACCTTGATGCACCGTGGGTCTCAGAGTAACGTAATTTCAATTCTCTGTATGTGCTGTACATATGGCAGAATTGACAATAAAACTGACTTTGACTTGGCTTTGATATGGGGAATGAGTGAACATTTTGAACACAGCAATATACTAACTGTAACCACTTTTTGAAAATGTGTTAAGTAATAAGTGTCAAAAACATTGTACAAAGCTATACAGTCATGTGAAAAAACTGCAAAAAAATTAAGACACCCTGTATAAGCCTGTGTTGTTGTTGTTGTGTTTTGTTTTTTTGTTTTTGCATATTTGGACATATGGATATTTAATATCAATGTTAAAAATACTGGGAGATTCATGTAATACAACTAAACAATTAAAATGAATTAAAGACTTTTTTCAGATTTTCTGTAAAACGTAATTCTAAACAAATAGTGAGGAATAAATTAGGACACCCTCTGTGGTCTATATTAATCATATATCCCATAACCTACATATGTATAAGCATGTGAGAATGTTTGGTGACTACATATGTAAAGCGACTTCACACCTCAGAACAGGACAAAGGGTCTCAACCACCAGTGAAGATCAAAGAGCATCCGAGGCACTGCAGTGGAGACCAGATAGGTCGCCCTGACCTCCCAGGGCCAGGTGGAGGGGTACGGAGACAAAGGAGGGGATTAAGTAATGGGGGATGTCAGCTTTGATATGCATTTCTTTTGTTGTGTGTGAGTATAAGTACACAGAGCCGAATGTGTTCGCTCTCTTACTTCTTCTGCTGCTGCACTAGGTGAGACTTGTTAGAGGAGCGAAGCTGATAATAAACTTTGGTTTATAAGTCACATCGCCTCGTTATTCCAAGCTCTTCTACACTGGTGACCCTGACACGAGGATGGACCAGAGGCGTTCCTCCGCGATCGACTCATCTGTGGCGACCCAGGCAGACGCCGGCGCCCATGCAGACAGGGGAACAGATGGACGACGTTCCCCCACGGCAGAAGTGATAGAGAGGGCTCAACCGAGCACCAGCGCCGCGGCGAGAGCCGAAGGAAGGCACTCTCACCCTGCGGACACATCAGTGACGGTCCACACAAATGCCGTCACCGTCAATCTGCCGGACTTCTGGCAGGAAGACCCCGCCTCGTGGTTTCAGCAAGTTGAAGCCCAGTTTGCACTTGCGGGCATCACGGCTGACGATACAAAGTTCTATCACATCGTCGCCAAACTCAACGCCGCCACTTCGAGATGTGCGCGGAGCATCATCCAGCGGCCGCCGGCCCAGGACAAATACAGAGAACTGAAAGTGACCATCGTGGCGAATTTCGTCCCCTCTGCCGAGGAGAGAGCCGAGAGGATCCTGGCGGTCTACGGCCACAGAGGATGCAGACCCAAGGCCCTCATGGAGGACTTGCTGCAACTTAAAGAAGAGGACAATGACAATTTCCTCTTCCAATTTATATTCGTCAGTACGCTGCCGCCACACATGAGAGGGACACTTGCCAACATGCGATGCAGCACCCAGCAAGACTTCCGCACACTGGCTCACGAAGCGCAGCGACTCGTCAACGCCTGCAAGGAACAGACACCCACAGCAGCATCCGCAGACCTCAACGCTGATGTCCGGAGCCACGGGGAGCCACAAACCACGGAGCAGAATCCGCCCGCCGTGACAGCGACACGGCCAAGACGTAACAGACGGAGCGACGTCTGTTATTACCACCACCGCTTCGCCGAGAAGGCCTACAAGTGCGTCCCCCCCCTGCAAATTCACGATTTCGGGAAACGCCAAAGCCGAGAACCGTTAACAGCGGCGGTTCTCGGCGAAAAAAGCAGGCTTCTATATGTGACGGACGGACACACCGGCAAGCAGTTCCTCCTTGACACGGGAGCTCAACTGAGTTTTATCATGCCCTCCCAAGCAGACCGGGCCATGGGCCCCCGGGGCAATGGAGCGGTGGCAGCCAACGGCTCCATCATCGACACTTTTGGCGAAAGGAACCTGCCCCTCCGCATCCATGGCCGCAACTACAGATGGACATTTGTTGTAGCGGCGGTGAGTTTTAACTTGTTGGGCGCAGATTTTTTGTGTGCACATGGGTTATTAGTCAATCTAGCGAACAGACGCTTGGTTAATGCACTGTCCTTTGCTTCTATTCCCTGCTCAGCTCGAGTTTCTCCACCACCCGTGCAGGCCAGTGTCACTACAGCAGGAGGTAAGTTTGATCAGCTCCTCACCCAATTTCCAGCACTCACAATTCCCAAATTCTCAGCTACAGTGGCTAAGCACGGGGTCGAACACTTTATCCCCACAACGGGCCCACCCGTATTCGCCAAAGCTCTGCGCTTAGACGCGACCAAGCTCGCCATAGCTCGGGACGAGTTTACCACCCTTGAAAAACTAGGCATTATCAGGTGCTCAAAAAGCCCCTGGGCGTCACCGCTTCACATGGTCCCGAAATCCGACGGTTCTTGGAGACCGTGCGGCGATTACCACAGATTAAACAATGCGACAGCGCATGACCGCTACCCTATTCCTCACATCCAAGATTTTTCACTACATCTGGCGGGTGCGCGCATTTTTTCAAAAATAGACCTGGTCCGCGGCTATCATCAAGTCCCCGTTAGAGCGGAAGACATTCCTAAAACAGCTGTAATAACCCCCTTCGGTCTTTTTGAATTTTTGCGGATGCCTTTTGGCCTCAAAGGTGCTGCTCAAACCTTTCAGCGGATGATGGACGCAGTATTACGTGACCTCCCTTTCGTGTTCGTCTACCTCGACGATATGCTGGTAGCCAGCTCGTCTGAGGAAGAACACGAACAGCATCTCACTATGGTTTTTCAGAGACTAGAAGAGCACGGGTTAATAATCAATCCAGCCAAATGCAAATTTGGCGTGTCACAAATTGATTTTTTGGGACAGAGTTTCACCGAAGGGGGCAGTCCCACTGCCAGACAAAGTTCACGCAGTAAAAAGTTTCCCACGGCCACAAACGGTCAAATCGCTGCAAGAATTTTTGGGAATGGTTAATTTTTACAACCGTTTCCTCCCCCGCGCAGCTCAGCTCATGCAGCCCCTATATGACACGCTCAGAAAACAAAAACCTTCCAACGCGGTCGAATGGACCCCGGAGCACGAACGCGCCTTCGCGGAAGTAAAAAGTGCCCTAGCTAATGCCACATTGTTGGTTCACACTGATCCCTCGGCCCGCATTGCGCTAACCACAGACGCTTCAGACCTGGCCATAGGGGCGGTTGTAGAACAACACGTCGGCGGAACCTGGCAACCTTTGGCATTTTTCAGCAAATCGCTAAACCAAACTGAGCGTAAATACAGCACCTTTGACAGGGAGCTGCTAGCGCTTCATTTATCCATCCGCCACTTCCAGTTCTGGTTGGAAGGGCGGCGTTTCACGGCTTTTGTAGACCACAAACCGCTCACCTTTGTGATGGCTAAAATTTCTGAACCGTGGTCAGGCAGGCAACAAAGACAGCTAGCTGCAATTTCAGAGTTCACCACAGACATTCGACATGTGGCAGGCAAACTTAACGTGGTAGCAGACTGCCTCTCTCGCGCTGTGACATCGCCAGAGCGTGAGGAGACAGATTATACTACCTCAGCCGCAGAACTCTTCGCCAACGCGGACACATACGCAGCCCCAATCCACGTAGGGATAGATTATGCAGCCATGGCGGAGGAGCAAAGTAGTGACGCGGACGTGCGCGCACTCCTGTCTGGACCAATAGGGTTAAGGCTGGAGGAAAGGGGTTTACACGACTGTGTACCCCCCCCAATATGCGACATCTCAACCGGCCGACCTCGCCCGGTAGTCCCAGCTGCATGGCGCCGCCGTATTTTCGACTCAATTCACTCCCTCGCGCACCCAGGTGTGCGCGCTTCGGTTAAAATGGTCGCTGAAAAGTTTGTGTGGCCTGGCCTGCGCAAAAACGTAAAAGAATGGGCAAAAACTTGCATTTCTTGTCAGCGCGCCAAAATACACAAACACACAAAAGCCCCTCTGGAGCCTTTTCGAATCCCTGCTAGAAGGTTCGACCACGTTCATGTCCGATGATAGACCGCACTACGCGCTGGCCTGAGGCGGTCCCTCTGGCGTCAACCACAGCGGAGGAAGTCGCTCGCGTTTTTTTGACAAACTGGGTGGCACGTTTCGGCGTCCCATCGGACATCACGTCCGATAGGGGGCCTCAATTTGTCTCGGAGCTTTGGTCAGCCATGGCCAGCAGCTTAGGAGCAACAATTCACCGCACCACCGCTTATCACCCTCAGGCTAATGGGTTATGCGAGCGTTTTCACAGGTCTTTAAAGGCCGCCCTCAGAGCCTCACTAACGGATACAAATTGGGTAAATAAACTTCCTTGGGTTTTATTGGGGTTGCGTGCTGCACCTAAAGAGGATCTAGACGCCTCCCCAGCAGAATTAGTTTTTGCACAACTTCTCAGGCTCCCAGGTGAATTTTTACCAGAGAACCCAGAGCCAGGGCATCTTCCAGCCCCGAGATTTTTAGGCAGCAACGGACCAGACTCTCTCCCCGGACCGGCACATCACTCTTTTCCACGGGTTTTTGTCCCCCAAGCTTTAAAAAACGCTGAATTCGTTTTTGTTAGGCATGAAGCTTTAAAACCAACTTTCCGCCCACCATACGATGGACCATTCAGAGTGCTGGAACCTGGTGATAAGCATTTTGTGCTTGATTTTGGGGACAGAAAAGAAACAGTCAGCATTGACAGACTTAAACCTGCCTTCTTGTTGAGAGACGAGCCTGCACGGCTGGCAAGAGCACCTCGGCGGGGTAGACCCCCCAAGAGAAAAGACTCAGCCCCCCTGCAGGGAACATATAATCACTCTCCTTCCCAAGCTGCAGATTCCTTACAGGAAGGTCCCACCAGGACGCCCGAACGGACCCACAGCAGATTCGGAAGAAGATTTAAGCCCAGACGGCACAGGGACTGATGCAAACTACTCAAAAGTTGTTCACTAATTGTGCTGTAACAGTTTAGGACTGATTTGTGATATTACTATGCTGTTATGATTACCACTGAATTCTCTACAGGAGCATAGCTGCTGGAAAGTTTCTTCTTTGTCAAGAGGTGTAGCAGTTAGTATGTCATAATAATTATCTTAAACTGTGAATTTTTCTATTGTCCTTTTCTTAGTCGTTTGGGGGGGGGGGGGGCTGTGGTCTATATTAATCATATATCCCATAACCTACATATGTATAAGCATGTGAGAATGTTTGGTGGCTACATATGTAAAGCGACTTCACACCTCAGAACAGGACAAAGGGTCTCAACCGCCAGTGAAGATCAAAGAGCATCCGAGGCACTGCGGTGGAGACCAAATAGGTCGCCCTGACCTCCCAGGGCCAGGTGGAGGGGTACGGAGACAAAAGAGGGGATTTAGTAATGGGGGATGTCAGCTTTGATATGCATGTCTTTTGTTGTGTGTGAGTATAAGTACACAGAGCCGAATGTGTTCGCTCTCTTACTTCTTCTGCTGCTGCACTAGGTGAGACTTGTTAGAGGAGCGAAGCTGATAATAAACCTTGGTTTATAAGTCGCATCGCCTCGTTATTCCAAGCTCTTCTACACCCCCCATCTTTTTTAGGACACCCCCACATTCATTCCCACTTAAAATGGCTAAAATAAATGTTAAAAATACAAATAAAAACAAAAACAAGGTTAGACATAGATATGTGAACATTTCTTAATAAAGAAGTGAATGTTTAAAGGGCTGTCCAAATTTTTTCACATGACTGTATATATATATATATATAGATAGATAGATAGATAGATAGATAGATAGATAGATAGATAGATAGATAGATAGATAGATAGATAGATAGGAAAAGGTATCTCTTGGTTGAATGCAGGATGCATCCCCAAAACCTATTGTAATTACTCATCATTATCTATTGTAATTATTTATAATTGTATTATCTTCTTTATGTAATGCCGACATTGTCACATGTAGGGTGCTGTCTGGGAAAGGGACCAATTGTATGGAAGGCCATCCCATTCAACACATTGCCATGATGTGTAGTTACATTTCTGGAGCGACACGTCAGGTCAACATAAGCTATATAGTATATTCATTCCAGCCCAGCTGAACTCTGGGAGGAGCAGAGGTGGTCAGCAGGTCCTTCATATCACTGTTGTAGTATCATCAGGACTAAAGACTGCATGTTTTATTCACTAGGTATTTCTGCTAGTACTGTATAATAAGGGTGTGGGAAATAATCATTTTTAAAAATTATCGAATCGCCATATGTGGAAGATTCTGAATTGATGCACAGTTGTCAAAGAATCCACTTATAAATGTCAACAGTTCTGCCAGAACTGAAAGGGAAGTAACCAGGTACTGTAGTATCTCTGGTGGGTAATACAGAATAGAATAGAATAGGCTTTATTGTCATTGTACAGTTGTATAGTACAACAAAATTGTGGGTGCTCCACCAGGCTACTGTGCAATGAAGTAAGAGAGAAGGATTTGATAAAACTGTGACAATCTGAGCACGGGGGTATTCCGCTGTACTCTGTCTCTTTCCTTTTTGTCCCTTACTTGTATATAAATGACATATGCCAAGTATCAAAAATTCTGAAATTTATTTTGTTTGCGGATGACACAAATATCCTTTGCACTGGTGAGAATTTGCAGCAGGTTTTAGAGGTGGTCACAACTGAAATGGAAAAATTAACGCAGTGGTTCAACAAAAATAAATTATCTCTAAATCTAAAAAAAACAAAGATTATGTTGTTTGGAAATTATAAAATAAATCATGAAATAATGATAACGATAGATGATACCAGAATACAAACAGTACAGGAAAATAAGTTTCTGGGGGTGACGCTAGACAGTAAAATCTGCTGGAAACCTCACATCAGTCACATCCAGGCTAAATTAGCAAAATGTATAGGCATACTGGGGAAGACAAGACACATCGTGGACTATAAATCATTGGTCTTATTGTACAATTCATTGTTTTTACCTTATCTTAACTACTGTGTAGAAGTCTGGGGAAACACCTACAAGACCAACCTACAAGCAATATGCACATTACAAAAAAGAGCTATAAGGATAATAAACAATGCAGGATAGAGACAATGATCATAATTTGAGAGGAGACTTAAACCTCACAAAACCCAAGATACGTACAACCAAGAAAAGTATGTGCATATCTGTCTGTGGGGTGGATTTGTGGAACAGTCTGGAGCCGGAACTGAAACTATGTACAAACAGAAATCAATTTAAAAAGAGGTATAAGCACCATTTGTTGAAAGGATATACGTTAGAAGGGTAGAATTTACAGTATATGTACGATTCATTATGTTCACTCTGGGACATTATGGGACACTATGGAATGGTGGGTGGGACAGCACTGTGTGTATCTGTGTCGTTTGAGACTGGTTTTGAAATATAGACTTCATTGTATGTTAGAATGGACAGGTGTTAATGTTGATCTGTAAAAAATACAGTAAATTGTTTACTTGGGGTATTAAAGGTAGTAATTTGTATAAAATTCACATGGGTGTATCGATGGAAAAGAGGAGTTGGAATTAATAAGTGTTCACTTCTTCCTTCTCCCTTTTGAACAGTGTATACTGTAACTTTATTGCATTTGCTATTTGCTTGTTTTTTGTTATATTTTTTGTGTTCGAAATAAACTATCTATCTATCTATCTATAGTGTTATATTTTTGAGTTCTAATTCCTTTTATTTTATCTTTAGTTGGTTTTCACATATTCTGTATTGTTTCTTAGTATGACTTATTTTCCTGTTTATGTTCATTGTAGTTTTGTTATTTACAAGTTTGGGTTTACTTGTCTTTATTTATCATTACATTATATTCCTTTCTCGCTGGTTCCTTTTTTCTCTTTCTCCGGGGTTGCAGCTGTCAGAGGAACTTCCGTGTTTTTCCCCAGTTGTGGGTGGTGCCCCTGTCAAGCTGTCAGCCTCATATCCTCTCCTCATGACTCACAGCTGATTGTCATCACCTTCCCCTCCTGCTCGCTCATGTGATCCACACCTGTCATCATTTGTTACCAATTGTTTCTGGCCCTATTTAAGGGCTGTTATTTTCCTCCCTCATTGCGGGAGTCTCAGCTACTCATCTCCACCAGAACCCTGGCCCTGTTCTGGTTTGCTGTGCTGTGTTCGTAAGTTTACTTGTGTTTCAGTTTGGATTTTCTGTTGGTGCACTGTTTGGACTTTGTGTTTTTGTCAGTAAATATCACAAACTGCAGTTCAGTGTGTGGGTCTCTCCTCTCTGCCCCGAGGGGCAATTCATGACAGAAGACTCCGGCCAGTTAGAGAGTTGGCGATTTCTGGTAGTGGACATGGCCAAAAACAGAACCATCCAATTTAATACACCAGCGGCAGCAAGGGTTGCCTTTTTCTCCTACTCCTCCCCCAGTTTTTGTTTTTCACCTGAGGTTTTGTTATGTCTGCCACCCTGGATTTTTCAACTCTGGGTCTGAGTGAGGAGGAGTGTGTGGCAGCAATGCTCATCGCCAGTTTTGCCTCGAGGGCTGGAGCCTCCCACTCTCTCGAGGAGGCTTGGAGGTTTGTGGACGGCGTGGCCCGGGTGATCGAGACACATCCCAGTCTCTGGAGCTACCCGGGCCTCACAGTTTTCCTTGCCTTGGTGGCCGACGCCCAGCGTAAACTCTGTGGCCAGGCGAGGGACTCCCCATCAGCGCCACCGGTTTTCAAGAAGAAGTGCACCCGGGGGCAAAAGATTTGCTCATCCCGTCTGGAACCCGAGTCCTTGCCCATCCACCAGATGGCCCCCAGAGGGGCACCATCTGGTCCCAACACTGCAGCCCCGCCTTCTCCTCCTGAGCAGTGGCCCACACCATCGACCGAGGAGCAGGAGGAGCGTAGGTGGGTCCAATTAGTGGAGACAGAACTGCTGCTGGAATACAAGCCATGGCTCCTCCTGGATTTGGCCCAGGAGCTGGAGGAGGTTTCACCAGGGTGCCCGGAGTTTGAGTCGATGAGTAAGTGCTTCCTCACTTTGGGGCCTCTCCCACTTCACCACAACTCAATGTCTTCACCTCCCGCTTCCTGCCATCGCCCTGGGAAATTCCACCGGAAGAACACCTCCACCTCCTCATCAGCAGTTTCCCCTTCGTTGAGGCTGAAGACTTCTGCAGCAGCCCCTTCACTTGGTTTTTCCTCTCCGGCTGTCCCGTCAGCCTCCTCCTCTGCTGCTGCTGCCTCTCCTTCCTTCTCGATGATTCCTCCTTCTGCTGAAGGACTGGTTGCCTTCTTTCCGGCTCCGCCCATCACCACGTCAGCTGGGGCAGCTCTCCTACTTTCCTCCGAGGGGTCCGCTGCTACGGCAGCCACGGAGAGGGTGGACTCGACACCTGCTGCAGCAGGAAACATCATGCCCCGGGAACACAGGCAAGTGCCTTTACATTCTCAATTACCAACACAAAAATTATCTTGCCTGTTTCCTGGTGGTGAGGTTCAGTTTACACAGTCACCTGAGCACTCTCGCCTGCTGCAGTTAAAAACTTTTCACCTGCTCTTTCCATGTCTCCTCCTCTGCCCCTTGTGTGTCTGCTGGCCGCGAGATTGCGCCGCCGGATGATGGAGGAGCCTGTGGTCCTGGGGGACCTGGTTTCAGCCTCGCATCCATGGTCAGGATGGAGGGAGAGCATTGTCAGTGTTCCGCAGCCTGCGCCGATGGCTGAGCAGAATCCAGGGCCAGCAGGAATCCGACCTCCCAAATCCATGCCGGATGAGCCACCTGTGTGGGTCACTTCGCTGAGTTGTCCTGGGACCACACCTACCACCATGCCTGCTGTTTGAGTTGAATCTGGACCTCCAGAGGGCCGGGCATGAGACATCGTCATCTGGAACGATGGAGTCCTGGACAGCGGTGGAGCTTGAGCTCAGGCAAGAGCTCTCCTTTGTTTTCATTGCTTCCATTTTGGAGAGCTCTCGTCTGGCTCTTGGTGGGGAGAGCCAAGTGCAGCCGTCAGCTGTGCCTGAGCTCACCTCGCCGGGCTCCACTGCCGCTGGTGACCCAACCCTGTTTTTCTGCCTCTCCTGTCAGAGTCTTTCCCCAGGATCACCGAGGATGTTCCATCTTCACCAGAGGTCTCCGTGAGTCCAGCCTCACTGCCCAAGACTGCAGTGGATGCAGCTTTTCCTTCGGCCGAGGTCTTCCTGGGTGCCAGCCCAAGACCTTTGAGGGTGCTGTGTTCCCTTCAGCTGAGGTCGTTGCAGGGGCTCCGTCCGGGACCACTGAGGGTGCTGCTTCCCCATCAACTGAGATCATCACGGGTGTTCAGTCCCAGCCCAGGGTCTCCGTGGGTGTAGCTCCCCCTCCAGTTGAGGTCTTTGCAGGTGCTCCGCCCAAACCCAGGGCCTCCAAGGGTGCTGTTATCCTGTCAGCTGAGGTCATCGCGTGTGCTCCGTTCCAGCCTACGGCCTCCGTGGGTGCAGCTGTTCTTCAGTCCGGGTCCACCGTGGGTGCAGCTATTGCCCTGTCCGGGTTCTCCATGGGTTCAGTCATGCTCCAACCCGGAGCCCCCACGGGTGCAGCCATGCTCCAGCCAGGAGCCTCCATGGGTGCTGCTTTGCTCCAACCCGGAGCCGCTGTGGGTGCTGCTTTGCTCCAGCCCGTAGCCACCATGGGTGCTGCTTTGCTCCAGCCCGGAGCCACTGTGGGTGCTGCTTTGCTCCAGCCCAGAGCCACTGCGGGTGCAGCTTTGCTCCAGCCTGGAGCCATCGTGGGTGCTACTATGTCCCAGTCTGGGGCCACCGAGGGCGCTACAGGCCAGTCTGAACCCATCGTAGTAACCCCTCCTCTGCCTGACGCCATCATGGTCCCCTCTTCTCTTCCTGAGGTCATCATGGTTCCCTCTTCTCTGCCCGAGGCCGTCGTGGTTCCCTCTCTTCTGCTAGACACCATCGTGGTTCCATCTCCTCTGCCTGAGACCTTCGTGTTTCCCTCTCCTCTGCCTAAGACTGTAGTTGTTCCCTCGTCTCTGCCCGAGGCCATCGTGGTTCCCTTTCCTCTGCCCAAGGCTGTCATGATTCCCTCTCCTCCGCCCGAGGCTGTCGTGGTTCCCTCTCCTCCTCCCGAGGTCGTCGTGGCTCCCTCTTCTCCACCTGATGTTGTCGGGGTTTCCCCTACTCCTCCATCCTCCCCATCACTGGTTGTCCCTGTTGGGCAGCCACCCACTGGGCCACCTTTTCTGTTTAGGTGGTTAAAAAACTCTGGCAGACTGCCTGACAGACTGTGCCGTTGGATTGGGTGGCTCACATTGTCCTGCAGGCCACCCGACTCTTACCACCACACCATGTGCCAGGCCTGGGACTCTAGCCAGCCACCTGAACTGTCCAGCTCTCTGGTCCAGAAGGCTTAGGTGCCTGGTTCTGCCGGGTGTGGATCCTGAGTGTTTTTTTTTTTTTGTTCTCTCCTAGCTTGTGTTTTGCTGGGGTGTGAGTCATGGGAGTTCTTCTTATTTTCTCTGGGTTGTTTCGGTCCCTGGTGGAGTGGTTAGCACTGCGGCAGCACAGTAACTTACCCTTGGCCGGGGGATCCTGGGTTCGATCCCAGCCCCCAACCAACAGTGATCTGTGTGGAGTTTGCATGTTCTCCCCGTGTCTGCGTGTGTTTACTTCGGGATTTCTCCGGTTTCCTCCCACATGCCAAAAACATGCAAGTTAGGTTAATTGGCATCAAACCGAGGATTCTAAATTGTCCTTAGGTATGACTGTGAGAGTGAATGGTTGTCTGTCTCTCTGTGGTGGCCCTGTGATGGACTGGTGATCTGTCCAGGGTGTACCCCGCCTCTCACCCAAAGGTGCTGGGATAGGCTGCAGCCCCCCCGCGACCCAAAAAGGATTAAGCAGAAGAAGATGGATGGATGGATGGATGGATAGATGGATGTTTTGGTCCCTCTGTGCCTGTGTCCCCCTCATCCCGCCCGAGCTGGGGTTGTTTTGTTTTTTGGTGGGGTGGGTTCTTTGTGTGGGTGGGTCCTTTTCTTCTTTCAATGTTGCCCGAGGTGTCTGGTTTCCACCCCTTGGGAAGGTGGGGCTCTGTCATGATCTGAGCATGGGGGGGATTCCGCTGTGCTCTGTCTCTTTGCTTTTTTTTCCCTTATTTGTATAGAGTTATATTTTTGAGTTCTAATTCCTGTTATTTTATCTTTAGTTGGTTTATACATACTCTGTATTGTTTCTTAGTATGACTTATTTTCCTGTTTACGTTCATTGTAGTTTTGTTATTTACATGTTTGGGTTTACTTGTCTTTACTTATCATTACATTATATTCCTTTCTTGCCAGTTCCTTTTTTCTCTTTCTCCGGGGTTGCAGCTGTCAGAGGTACTTTCGTGTTTTTCCCCGGTTGTGGGTGGTGCCCCTGTCAAGCTGTCAGCCCCGTCTCTTCTCCTCATGATTCACAGCTGATTGCCATGACCTTCCCCTCCTGCTCGCTCATGTGATCCACACCTGTCATCATTTGTTACCAATTGTTTCTGGCCCTATTTAAGGGCTGTTATTTTCCTCCCTCATTGCGGGAGTCTCAGCTACTCGTCTCCACCAGAACCCTGGCTCTTATCTGGTGTGCTGTGCTATGTTCGTACGTTTGCTTGTGTTTCAGTTTGGATTTTCTGTTGGTGCACTGTTTGGACTTTGTATTTTTGCAGTAAATATCACAAACTGCAGTTCAGTGCGTGGGTCTCTCCTCTCTGCCCCAAGGGGCAACTCATGACAGAAGACTCCGGCCAGTTAGAGACCCAGCTGCTACAGTTTGCCCTGAGGGGCAATTCATGACAAAAAACACAGTTACAGATCACACGATTTAACACATGACTGAAATAAAAATTTTCCAGGATTATGAAAATATACACAGGTATGGTTCTGGCTTCACGGATGAAACTATGTACATAAGAGTGTGGAGTGCAGAACACAATTGGACACACAATTGAATAAAATGGCCCAAGGATTATGGAAAATAGGTATGGTAGTGGTTTCACAGATGGGTCAATATACTGTACATCAAAGTGTGGGGTGCAAAGACAGGTGTGATTATTATGATAATTGAAAAGGTCCTCAGTTCTGTGCATGTGAGCGTTCGGAGCGATGGGGGTTGGGCCTCTGACTGTTTACAGTCCGGATGGCCCAAGGGAAGAAACTGTCAGTCTGGAGGTGTAGGACCTGATTGATCTGAACCATCGTCCACAGGAAAGCAGGTCAAACAGCTGGCAGGCAGGATGTGAGGGGTCTCCTGCAATGGCCTTGGTCTTTCTGAGACAGGAGGATCTGGAGATGTCTTCCAGGGAGGGCAGAGGGCTGCCGACGGCAGTAGAAGACCAGCAGCAGCTTAGGGTCAAGGTTGTTCTTCCTCATGACGTGGAGGAAGTACAGCCGCTGCTGGACTTTCTTCACCAGGGTCTTTGTGTTGACAGTCCAGGAGATGTCAGAGGAAATTTGGGTGCCCAGGAACCTGAAGGTGGTGATAGTTTCCACACGGTCTCCATTTATGAGGAGGGGTGTGTGGTGCTGTCTGTTCTTTCTGAAGTCTAGTATGAGTTCTTTGGTTTTTATATTTATTCAATTTCAGGTTATTTGCTTGTCACCACAGCAGCAGATTCTCTACCTCGCCCTGTATGCCTTCTCATCATCATCAGTGATGAGCCCAACTAAGGTGCTATCATCCATGTACTTCACAATGACGGTGGTTCAGTGGGTTGGAATACAGTAAAAGGTGTACAGGGAGTACAGTAGAGGGCTTTGTACGCAGCCCTGGGGGGAGCCAGTGCTGAGGGACGGTGTGGAGGGGTGGTGGGGGCCAAGTCTGACTGTTTGTGGGCTGTTGGTGAGAAAGTTTTTTATCCAGGAGCTGGTGGGGGGAAGGGGGGTTCTGGAGGAGCTGCAGTTTGTTGATCAGGATGTCTAGGATGATGGTGATGAAAGCTGAGCTGTAGTCCACAAAGAGCATCCTCACGTAGCTCCTTGGGTTCTCCAGGTGGCTCAGCGCTTTGTGGAGTGTGGTGGCGAATCTATAGACCAGTTTTCCCTGTAGGCGAACTGCTAGGGGTCGAAGGAGGGGGGAAGACAGTGCCTGATGTGCTGGGACACCAGTCGCTCAAAACACTTCATGACTACAGACGTGAGTGCTATGGGTCTGTAGTTGTTCAGGCTGTCAATTGCGGACTTTTGGGGGATGGGAATGAGAGTGGAGGCCTTGAGGCAGGAGGGGGCGGTGGTGTGCGTCAAGAACAAGTTGAACAGCTTTGTGAGGATCTCTGCCAGCTGGTCTGCACATGCTTTGACCGCCGCTCCTGGCATGCCGTGAGGCCAGCGTCCCCAAGTAATGTAAAAATGTAAAATTCCAATTGATTTGTCTGTCTTCCATTTGCTTTATTAATAAAAAATTTTGACAGCAAATTCACTGTGGGTCGTTACAAACGCTTTGCTTTGAAAGAACCAAATAGTCTCACAGTGAGATAAAAAGAATCCTGAATAGGAAAAGAAGATGCATCAAGAATCATTTTGTAATTGCATCGCAGCCCTCTAAATCATAATTGAATTGAATCATGATGTAGCTAGAGATTCTCACCTCTACTGTTTTATGTATATTTGTTTTTTTTTTATTTTAAACTCTTTACCCCTTTAGAACTGTGGTTCTACCATAAAATGCTGCAAAGTTTGCATTTTTGAATAATTGTCGCATTTTAGATTTGTTTTATAGTTTGTTTTGATTGTTTGTTAACTTATCAAAGCCTTTCCCTGCTGCTCAGACGTTCCAGAACTGCTTACATGTTCTGTAAATAGTAATGTTTTAATCTCCTCCTTGTTGTGTTCATATGTAATTTCTTTGTGTGTGTGTGTGTGTGTGTGTGTGTGTGTGTGTGTGTGTGTGTGTGTGTGTGTGTGTGTGTGTGTGTGTGTGTGTGCTTCCTTAGATGACTGTTATCCATGACAGCAAAGACACATGTATGTTTGAAGCAAAGATTGAAATGGTAATACCTGTGTGCATACCTATTTTATCAGATTTTTAGAAATTAGTATTAATTGTATGCATAGACATGTACTGTTGCTTGGTTTTATTTTGCATTTACTATCAAGCTAGCAGTGAGCATGTTTTTTTTTCTTGTTTTTTTATTCTGGTGCAAAGCATCTGGGTTAATCTCATATTAGTCAAGAAGGATCATTCTCACAAACAGTCTTAGACTTGTTTCACACAAGTATGTTCTAAATTAAATGCATGGCGTCAATAGATTAGTGTGTATTACTTTAGAAATTCAGTACTAAAAAGTAGGTGAAATTAAGTTAAAAACATGCATAACATTTTATAGAAGTGGATCAGTTTGCAAAGCAGGCTGATTTCCTAGAATACAGCATGGATGTGAGTGTGTTTATTTAACCAGACAGTCTGCTCAGTTTTTAGCCATAAAGTTTGCAAAATTAAGAAATTAAAGTTAGAACATGATTAGAAATTTAGTTTGGGCTATTTAATTTACACTTTTGCTACCCTTACTTTGTGTCCTAATAGATTTATCTTGTCTGCATGATCTTGGTTAATTGTATTAGTATGTACAATAGTGTATGTGTCAATATTATGTGGTGTATCCTGTGGTTTGCATTATCCAGCTACCCATTCTTCCCCCAACCACACACAGTATTCCACAGATACACCATTTTACTTTGAACTAAAGAGACTAAAATGTTTCTTTGCAGAGCTGATAGCAGAGACATCTGTTGCATTCATGGCCGACAGAGTAAACAATATGTTTTGAATTAAGGTTTGACCTTGCAATAGGCTTTATCTTATGTAAAAATCATAGTACGTTCAATATGCTTTATAAGTAGATTAGGTCACCCCCTCCCCCCTCCCTTCCCCACAGACACAGCCGCTGTGCAGTGAGGGTCGAGAGATGTAATCCAGATTCATAATCCAATGATTCTTACAAGCTGTTTTGTGTTGTTAAATACTGGGTATTTGTGTTGATTTAATATCATTCTAATCTCCTTTAAACTGCCAGTTGCTGTCTGGTTCATAGCCATCCTGTTTATCGCTTGCTCTCTGCTCTTGACTGTAGGCTGGGAAGTCAAATTGGATGAGCCCAGTGAACTACAGGGGAGGCTCTGAATCTCTGAGGAGTTCACCAAAGTGTAAAATTTATAAGGTACAGCGCCAATCAAATAAGCAATTTAAAAAATGATAGTGCAATCTTTTAAAGCCATATGGTAATACATTCTGAACATATTTTGTTTTATTAGTTGTTTCCAGCTATGGTGTTGGAAGCATTTTGAAAATAAAACCAAATTCATTTTCATTTCCCTCACCACTGTCCGTCTGTCTGTCTGTCTGTCTATCTATCTGTCTATGGTGACAATCACTCCACAAGATGATATCCCGATACTTGGGCTGCAATACAATACTATCACAATCTTGTGATATGCTGAGTTGTACCCGTTTCCTCCATAGGGCAAAGTATGCAAATGCTATGGGCCCCCAGCTGCTGAGGGGCCCATAGCATAGAAACTCAGTATCACTGTGAGGAAATTCAATTCACAAAGCACATTTTCTACATTAAGAACCCCTACTATGATCCACTAGGGAGCCCTGTGCCTCTCAAACAGTAGCACATACCCTGCACACTAATGGTGGTCACAAAGATAAAGTTACGAATATTACAGCAGAAACAGCTTTGGCATACGCACAGCAGTAACACACATTAAACTGACAGTCTAATTAAGGAGAACATGTTTATCTACTAGCATTTACAATTTTCCATCCGCCCTTGCTGCTGCATTCATCCAGAAGGCTGCTACATTTTTGAGGGAATTAAAAGGAGCTGTCTTCATTTGTACCAGTTAAACTCCTCATATGTTTAGTGAAGCACTTAGAATTTAAATGTAAAATATAAGTAATATTAAACTACAGTGACAAAGAAGCTTTATCAGGGTAATAAACTCAGTAATTTCCCAGTTTGGGATCTATCTATCTATCTATCTATCTATCTATCTATCTATCTATCTATCCATCTACTGTATACACACAGAGCTTGAACTACTTCTGTACAACAAAGTCACTTTTTTTTTTGAATGGTATAGTAAGGTCACTTCTGGCATCTTTTGTTGTCACGTTTCTGAGTTGTTGGCATGTCACAGAAAAAGAAGTTCTCATTTCAAAAAAACAAGAGCAAAAACAGAGAAAAGAACGGGAGAAATTAAGTTGAGGGCTCTGTGGATAAGTTATGGGCTGATACTGTATATGGATAAATAGGCATGAAGGTAAGGACATTTTACTGTTTTTTATAAATACTGCTAAAAACTTGCTATCGATCTAAACTTTAAAAAAGGTTTAAATAGTTTAGTCCAAACAGGTGGCTCTGATAATTTCTATTCATGTGCTTTTACTGCCAATTGACATTTCAAGTAATCGGGTTGTCATAAAGCTTAGTCTGATTGTTATCAAGGCATTTTTATTTAGCTCTACTGTAAGTGGATTCCATTCTCAAAAGATTTCCTTTGTACTCCAAACTGCACGTCCAATATTATTAGTTGCTATGAGTTCAGCTGGTGCAAATCTGTTAATGCATAAGACCATAAGAGCTTCTTATGTTCCAAGCCAGGTCAGAGTGAAGACGCAGCAGATTAATATTTGATCATGCAGAAGGGCCCTTAATCAGATTTGCTTATTCCTTTAGCTGAGTGCTCTGCAGCAATTATCATAATTGTTGCGCTAAACATGCTTGTCTTTACGGCTGGCGGCTGGACGTGAGCATGTGCTGTGAGAGGGGGATTCCAGCACCAAACCCAATTAATGCAGGATGGATGGATGGGCATGCAGAGGGAAAAGGAGGATATAGGGAGAAGGAAGGGGAGGGCCATGTGCACGGATGCCGGTCCAACCCACAGCCAGTGAGATAGCCCAAGGCAGCACAGTTAACTCCAGCCACCTGGAGCTCCACCGGACAGGGTCTCCCCACGCTATAATCCGCCCTCAGCCATGCCACCAGCACCTGCTGGAACAAGGGAAATTAGAGCTGCAGCAGGAAAATGGCAATTTCTGATTACAGGTGTTTATTCAACTGTGCAATTTATACGTTCTTTTTAGGCTAATATGTACTTTTTTGTTTGTTTTACAGCAAAGTTTATTTTCTCTCAACTCTTTAATTCACTGTATTGAAAACAAAGGGTATAGCATCTCAATATACACGTGCATCTCAAAATTAAAACACTGTGATTCAAAATTTTAACAAAAAATGCTATAAATATTTTTCTTTACATATTATGGATATCCAGTAAAATATTGACAATTTTACCTTTTTGAATGAAATTACAAAAACATTTTTCGAGCTGTACACTGATTTAAAGCTTGATGGAGCCTCCTTTTTAGCCACCGAAAAGGATTAAGCAGAAGAAGATGAATGAATGAATGAATGAATGAATGAATGAATGAAGAGTGCATTATTTTATCTATCTTCTTTTGTCTTATGATCAGGACTAAAAGAGTTAAGAGTTTATGTTAAATATAGCACATAATAACAGTAAATATACAAACAAGTACACATTTATTGTTTGTATAATTACACCACTTTTGCTTATTAGATGCCACCCTGTTTTTAAAAAGAAAACCTTATAATATATTTGACATGATTAACACATATCCTAGCAAAATGCGTTCTGAATGATAATTGTTTTCTAGAATTTCTAGTCTAATTTCAACAGACATCGTAAACAACATTTTTTAAACAAACAAATTAAAGTAGAACTGAACTCACCTTTTTGCCAAAAAAGTAGAATAGCAGATTAATTCCTTATTACCTATTGTATTTTTCAACACATAAAAGAAATTTTTAGGCCGTGCGATGGCCAAGCTGTAAGCCAATAAACTTTTGCCTCTGGCTGGCAGTGCCAAACAAACCGGAAGTAGTGCAGACGACGCTGCGTGACGTCACAAGTGTGACCCTTATCAAAACAACAATGGCAGATGATAGCAGTTCCAGCAGTCAAGAACACCAGAGTTTTCAGAGTGAAGAGGCATTCAGGATCGGTGACAAGACAGAGGAGGATGCAGGAGTGTCAAGTGAACAGGAAGAGAGCGAGGGAGGCATCGAACCGTACAGATTAGAGGGGGATTCCGGCACCGACTCAGACCGCAGCAGTGATGGGGAGGAGAGTCGCTTATTGAATACAGAATGGTGAGTCTTTACTTTGGCATGTTTGGGGTGTCAGGATAAGGAAAATTAACAATAAAAAAGAAAGGGAAAAAAAACCATCTGCATTTTTCCAACTTATTACAGTGATCCCTCACTTATCGCTTTTAATGGGGACCAGAACCGACCGCGAAAAGTGAAAAACCGTGAAGTAGCATCACACACACACCCTCAAGGGCGTCACAAGCACTATTTTGCACAAAAAGGCACAAGAGAACAGCGAAAAGTGCCACTAAGCAACACGAGCGATAAAGAACAATGAATGTGGTCTTCCTTCGCTGGATATAGGCGCTCGGCAGGGAGCGAAACTGGGTAAAACGTCTCGGCCAATCAGCTTGCGAGATTCCCGAGTGGTGAAGAGGTGGGCGGAGAGGAGTGGAGCGGTGGTCAAAGAGGTAGATTTTCAGTTGTGCGGGCTCTCCGTGTTGATACCTGATGTTCTAATGTAGAAGGCAGGGAGAAGGCAGGGAGACTACATTAGAACATCAGGTATCAACATGGAGAGCCCGCACAACTCAAAATCTACCTCTCTGACCACCGCTCCACTCCTCTCCGCCCACCTCTTCACCGCTCGGGAATCTCGCAAGCTGATTGGCCGAGACGTTTTACCTCGCAAGCTGATTGGCCGAGACGTTTTACCCAGCGAAGGAAGACCGCATTCATTGTTCTTTATCGCTCGTGTTGCTTAGTGGCACTTTTCGCTGTTCTCTTGTGCCTTTTTGTGCAAAATAGTGCTTGTGACGCCCTTGGGGGGGGGGGGTGACGCTACTTCGCGGTTTTTCACTTTTCGCGGTCGGTTCTGGTCCCCATTAAACGCGATAAGTGAGGGATCACTGTATATCTAGAAACGCATCGCTTCCCGGTCGCTTTTCCTCCCCCCTTCTTTTCTTTCGTCGCCATGACAGCTTTCCTTGGCCACTGAACAGATCTTCCCAGGTGTTGGAAGTGTTGTAATGCCCATAAGGCATTTGTTTATTCTTTGCATAGATATTTCTCATTTAATAAATGTTTTGTCCTTTATTTAGTTAAAATATAGAATAACTGTCGATAAGGTTTACTTGTTTGCACAGGTAACTTTGTTTTGAAGTGCCTCATCCGTTTACCTCACATCCTGTCTATTACTTCCTGTCTCTTTCCTGGCTCTCTTCAAGAGTATGGCAGACATGTTTTCCATGTTCTGAATTTAATCCATTGGCATCCACTGTTAAACATCACGAAAGTAATGCCGTAAGTTCATATATTTAACATTAAGGAGTTTAAGAATCATAAATATTAACGATTTGTTAAAAGGGTTGTAATTTTAATGACAGATTCGAGGAAGTTTATTTGCAGTTAAAAAACACGGTAAAAAACATGTAGAAACAGTTACACGATGTTAAGTAAAGTGCATATGTAATGTGAATTCAATGTTAAAGGATATGTACGGAGAAATTATTTGTAAAACAGAGACGTAATGTATATTTGTAATTTCTTGTTACAGTTTTCACCAAATGTTGATGAAGAAGTGTGGAAGTAAATGATGAACCTTGCATCGACTCTGTCTTCATTGACTATGGTTTAGCTTGGTGTTTAGTCAGCGTTCCAACACATTGTACAAGAACACTAAAGTGAAAAGGCAGCATTTGATGTTTTAAAAGTGGCCAAGATGGCAACAAGTCACAGATCGTCCCGTTCCAGCGTTGGAAGCACAAGGGCCTCAACATCATCGGCAAGTGCAGCCCAGGCCAGAGCCAAAGCGGAAGTTGCAAAGGTGAGAGCATCATATGCTAGCCAAGAAGCTAAACTTAAAATGGAAAAGGCTGCAAGAGAAGCAGATGCAGCTATAGTAGTAGCACAAAGAGAAGCAGATGCAGCTATAGTAGAAGCACAAAATCAGTTGGAAGCAGCAAGAATTGATACAGAACTGGAGGTGCTGACACTGAAACGAGAAGCAGATGCAGCTATAGTAGAAGCACAGGTACTGGAGGAAGCTACAGTTACACAGTCTGTAATCGAAGAAGAAAAAACTGAATCTAAAAATATCAGAATTCAACGAACAAGCGAATATGTCCAGTCACAGATTGACCTCCAGAATTTATCACCCTCCACGCGTTTATCGAACCCACCAGCCAAACCCCAGTTGCATGCAGGATCAGGTGATAGCTACATTACATGGAATTCACCCCCTGACGCTCCAGAGCTGCAAGTTTCTACTAAGAGACCAAAGTTTAAAAGGGATGACGTAATTTACTCACATGAATATAACCCAAATAAGCAAATTAATGTAGAAACAAACTTTGAAGCCAAAAGACCAAATCCATCCATGAACGTACATGCTCCATTATATGTTCCCTCACGTGTTCACCCAGTCAGCACACAGTCTCAAACTGAACCATTGGCACAATATTTGGCACGACGAGATCTTGTTACTTCAGGACTGTATCAATTTGATGATAAGCCAGAAAATTTCCGGGCATGGCGGTCTTCTTTCACAAATGCAGCCGCTGAGGTTCAACTCACAGCATCCCAAGAACTGGACCTCATGACCAAGTGGCTCGGAAAGGAGTCAGGTGAACAGGTGAAACGCATTCGCTCTGTCTATATTAACAACCCCAATTTGGCCTTACACAAAGCATGGGACAGATTACATGAGTGCTATGCCGCTCCTGAAATTATTGAGAGGTCACTGTTCCAAAGGTTAGACACCTTTCCCAAGATTTCAGTCAAAGACAATGCCAAGTTACGTGAACTTGGTGACTTGCTCATGGAGATCCAGGGTGCCAAAGAAGATGAATATCTCACTGGCCTCTCTTACCTAGACACATCTCACGGAGTTGCGTCAATGGTCGATAAGCTTCCATATGGACTGCAGGAGAAATGGGTGTCTTCAGGGTCACACTACAAAGAAGAGAACAATGGTCGCTTCCCTCCCTTTGAATATTTCTGTGATTTTGTGTGTCGTGAAGCAAAGAAACGAAATGACCCTAGCTTCATTTGTCAGAACACTACTACGACAACCGCCAAACACGATAAACCCACTATGAAGAGTTTTAATGCCCATAAGCCCATTACAGTCCATAAAACCAATGTTTCCCCAACCAATACGGCTCTTTATAAAAACTGTCCTTTGCATAACAAACCACACCCTCTTAAAAGATGCAGAACATTCAGAAACAAGTCCCTTGAAGACAGAAAGGCCTTCCTCAAAGAGAAAGGAATATGCTTCAAATGTTGTTCCTCGCCTAGCCACCTAGCCAAAGACTGCAAATTCCCTGTGAAGTGTTCTGAATGCGGAAGCACCAATCACGATGCAGCCATGCATCCTGGCCCTCCACCTCAAACTGAAAGGGCTCCTTCACCGTTGCGAAAGAACGGCGGGGAGGGGGAAGAGTCTAACATATCTGATGTTAGTACAAGTTGCACAGAAGTTTGTGGTCATGGTCAGTGGAGTCGTTCGTGCTCCAAAATATGTCTTACAAAGATATACCAGAAGGGCAACAAGGACAAGGCAATCAAAGCCTATGTAATTCTTGATGACCAGAGCAACCGCTCTTTAACTAGACCAGAATTCTTTCAACAGTTTGGTGTGGATGGCGAACCACTCTCTTACCAACTCAGAACCTGTGCCGGAATAGTGAAAACATACGGCAAACAAGCAGCAGGATTTCAGATCGAATCATTGGATGGCAAAACCGTCATCTCGCTTCCACCACTCCTCGAGTGCCAAGAGATTCCAAACAATCGGGCTGAGATCCCAACACCCAACTCTGTTTTGCATCAACCCCATCTCCATCACATCTCCAAATGTATTCCTGAGCTAGACCCAGAAGCAGAAATACTCCTGCTACTCGGAAGAGATGTGCTAAGGGTGCATAAGGTCAGACAGCAGATAAATGGACCACACAATGCTCCATTTGCCCAACTTCTAGATCTGGGTTGGGTAGTGGTAGGTGAAGTCTGCTTAGGCAATGCACACAAACCAACAGTTGACACATTCAAGACCAATATATGGGATGGTGGGCGCCATTCCATTTTCAAACCCTGTTCAAGCTCCATGTCTGTCAAAGAGACACAACAAAACTTTACCAGGCCTAGCAAATCACCGGAAAGGATGCTAGGACAGACTGTTTTCGACCGAACTGAGCACGACAACCAACTCGCTCCATCCAGGGAGGACATTCTCTTTCTAAAGATCATGGATGCAAATGTCTACAGGGACAACAGCAACAACTGGGTAGCTCCACTCCCATTCAAAGAACCACGTCAACGTTTGCCAAATAACAGGGAACAAGCAGTGATGCGGTTTCTCTCTCTCCAGCGAACCCTGCAAAGGAGGCCTGAGATGCAGGAGCAATATGTTGCATTCATGGAGAAAATTATTGCTGATGGGCACGCAGAGGTAGCGTCACCAATGGAGGAAAATGAGGAATGCTGGTATCTTCCTTCTTTTGGAGTCTATCACCCACAAAAACCCAATCAAATCAGGGTGGTGTTTGATTCCAGCGCCAAGCACTGCGGCCTGTCTCTCAATAATGTGTTTCTTGCGGGACCCGACCTTAATAACTCCCTCATTGGTGTCCTTCTGCGGTTCCGAAAAGAAAGAGTTGCGATCCTGGCGGACATCCAGCAGATATTCCATTGCTTTTTGGTGCATGAAAACCACCGCAACTTCCTCCGTTTTTTGTGGCACAAGGACAATGATCTCAGTAAGCCTGTCATAGAGTACAGGATGAAGGTGCATGTTTTTGGCAACGCACCATCCCCTGCAGTGGCCATCTATGGGCTGCGAAAGGCCATCAGAGAAGGGGCCCAAGAACATGGTGATGACACAGTCAAGTTTGTAGACAGACACTTTTATGTAGATGATGGCCTAATATCTTTGCCGTCCGAAACAGAGGCCATTGACATTCTCCAACGAACACAGGCTTCACTCGCTGAATCAAACCTTCGGCTGCACAAGTTTGTGTCTAACTCTAAGGTAGTCACTGAAGCCTTCTCACCTGAAGATTGTGCCCCAGTAATCAAAGACTTGGATCTCAATGGAGAAACAGTGCCCACACAGCGGAGCTTGGGTCTACTCTGGGAGATCAAGTCAGACACATTCACCTACTCCACATCAAACACAGACAAGCCATTCACGAGACGTGGAGTTCTTTCTACTGTTAATAGTATCTTCCCATTACAATCCATGGAAGAACCCTTCTCAGGGAGCTTACCTCTGGACTATCCGACTGGGACACGCCAATCCCAGAAGACAAGCTGAAGAGTTGGGAAGCTTGGAGAGATTCCCTCCAAGGTTTGAAAGAGCTTCATGTTCCACGTATGTACACAACAACTTCCCTCACCAAAGCAGTGCACACAGAATTGTGTGTGTTCTCGGATGCCTCAAACAAGGCTATTAGAGCTGTTGCTTACCTGAGAGCAGTTCAAGAAGATGGGAAAGCTGAAGTAGGGTTCGTGATGGGCAAGGCAAAGCTAGCACCTCAGTTAGAACCAACAATTCCTAGGCTTGAACTTTGTGCGGCTGTTCTTGCCGTGGAGATGGCAGATCTCATCCAAAATGAGCTGAATCTCAAGATAGATACTGTACAGTTCTATACGGACAGTAAAGTTGTCCTTGGATATATCTGTAATGAGACCAAACGGTTCTACACATACGTCCACAACAGAGTACAACGTATCCTTCAGTCTTCAGGTCCTGAGCAGTGGAATTATGTGTGTACAGAAGAGAACCCAGCAGACCACACATCCAGATCCTTGCCTGCTGCTCACCTTGTACAGACATCTTGGTTCACTGGCCCCTCATTCCTGCGTCAGTCATCACCAGCAATATCAAAAGACACTAAAAGGTTTGAGCTCATTGAACCTGAGACAGACTCTGAAATCCTGCCACAAGTGCAAACTTATGTCACTCACTTGGAGAAGGCAGCTCTTTGTGCTGATCATTTCCAACACTTTTCCACCTTCACCTCGCTGGTAAGAGGAGTCGCTCTCCTTATCCACATGGCAAGAGCCCACAAACAGTCGAATCAAAACAGCAAGTGCAAAGGTTGGCATAAGTGTCATCTACCTCGTACTGCAGATGAAATGGCCCAAGCAAGAGATGTTATCTTGAAAGCGGCTCAAAGGGCAGCGTTTACAAGAGAACTGTCAGCACTACGATCTAACAAGGTATTGCCAGCAAACAGCCCCCTGTTGAACCTGAGCCCGACCCTGGAGGGTGGACTGAAACGTGTTGGAGGGCGGCTAAAGCATTCTGAATTGAATTCTGCAGAAAAGAATCCAGTAATTCTTCCCAAAGATAGCCACATTTCTCTGTTGCTTACACGACATCACCACGAGCAGGTAAAGCATCAAGGCCGCCATCTGACGGAAGGAGCAATCAGAGCAGCCGGTCTGTGGATTTTAGGTGGCAAGACACTGATCAACACAGTTCTTCACAAATGCATCAACTGTCGCAAATTGAGGGGGAAAACGGAAGAGCAATCCATGGCTAACTTACCACCTGAACGCCTTAAAGTTTGTCCCCCCTTTACTTATGTGGGGCTTGATGTTTTCGGGCCCTGGCCTGTTACAACTAGACGAACCAGGGGAGGACAGGCGGAGAGTAAGAGGTGGGCCATCATGTTCAGTTGTCTCAGTTCAAGGGCTGTGCACATTGAAGTGATAGAGTCAATGGACACTTCCAGTTGTATAAATGCCCTTAGACGCTTTTTTGCACTCAGAGGCCCTGCAAAGCAACTACACTCTGATTGTGGCACCAACTTCACTGGAGCATGTAAGGAGCTTGGTATGGACAAAACTGTGCAGAAGTACCTGAGTGAACAAGGATGCAGCTGGACATTCAACCCGCCACATGCCTCCCACATGGGAGGTTCTTGGGAGCGTATGATTGGAATTGCCCGGAGAATCCTTGACTCAATGCTGTTGCAACAGAAAACTCGCTTAACCCATGAAGTACTTTGCACGCTAATGGCAGAGGTCACGGCTGTCATCAATGCACGACCACTCTTACCTGTATCCACAGATCCACAACAACCCTTCATTCTTTCACCATCAATGCTCCTCACACAGAAGTCTGGTGTTCCACCTCCACTCGGAGATTTCACAGACAAGGACCTTTATACAAAGCAGTGGAGACAGGTACAGGCCCTTGCAAACCAGTTTTGGAGACGTTGGAGTCACGAGTACCTACCTACCTTGCAGCACAGACAAAAGTGGACTGTGCCACGCAGAAATCTTCAAGTTGGAGATCTTGTTCTTCTCAGAGACAAACAGGCTGTTCACAACTGCTGGCCAATGGCCAGAATCACCGCCACATTCCCTGGAAGGGATGGCCTCGTAAGAAAGGTCGAAGTGAAAACCACTGACCAAGGGACTCCAAAAACCTTTTTGAGGCCAGTTTCAGAAGTTATTCTACTTCTGCGCAAGGACTGATATAAAGTTATATGTTTTAGGCTCTCTAATATTCGAAGTGGCCTCACTGAGGCCAGGCGGGGAGTGTAATGCCCATAAGGCATTTGTTTATTCTTTGCATAGATATTTCTCATTTAATAAATGTTTTGTCCTTTATTTAGTTAAAATATAGAATAACTGTCGATAAGGTTTACTTGTTTGCACAGGTAACTTTGTTTTGAAGTGCCTCATCCGTTTACCTCACATCCTGTCTATTACTTCCTGTCTCTTTCCTGGCTCTCTTCAAGAGTATGGCAGACATGTTTTCCATGTTCTGAATTTAATCCATTGGCATCCACTGTTAAACATCACGAAAGCAATGCCGTAAGTTCATATATTTAACATTAAGGAGTTTAAGAATCATAAATATTAACGATTTGTTAAAAGGGTTGTAATTTTAATGACAGATTCGAGGAAGTTTATTTGCAGTTAAAAAACGGTAAAAAACATGTAGAAACAGTTACACGATGTTAAGTAAAGTGCATATGTAATGTGAATTCAATGTTAAAGGATATATACGGAGAAATTATTTGTAAAACAGAGACGTAATGTATATTTGTAATTTCTTGTTACAGTTTTCACCAAATGTTGATGAAGAAGTGTGGAAGTAAATGATGAACCTTGCATCGACTCTGTCTTCATTGACTACGGTTTAGCTTGGTGTTTAGTCAGCGTTCCAACACATTGTACGAGAACACTAAAAGTGTTTTGTAGTCGACTATCACGACAAAATGCACCAAAAACAACCAGTGTCGACGTGCTCGCAATGGTAAACATGGAGGACTGTGTCACACTCGTGACGTCACGTGGAACTCCGGCTGCACTTCAGCGGATTTGTCTGATTTTTCAGGGCGGGAAATTCAAAATCGCGATTTTCTCCAAGATTCCGGGATTTGTGGAGGGGGTGCCAATGATAAATTATCTTTAAAATTGTATGTACTATCACCCAGTGCCGTTCAATGCCGTTCAGTTCAGTTCTATTTTAAGCAAATATGGTTTATTTCCAACATATATCTTTTCCGATAACTCAATACTCTGCAAAAATGCTCACAATAAACACAGTATGTAGCTTACTAAGATGTCCAAAGTAAAGAAATGTATTTGTTCAGATATTTTGAATGAAAAATATGACATCCTATTCATATTCTAAGCAAAACTCCTAAAACTAACAATGCAAACCACTTCTTTATGTCCTTTTGATTGCTGCCTCATATTTTTTTCAGTTAAACAGTTTGTCATAAGCATGTCTGTGAAACGAATGAACCCGTGGACCAGTTCTGTCTGTATGAAAGTCATCTATCCTGCTGTAGGCATGGCACTGCACAAAGAAACACTAGGAGAGATGGTTCCCCATTAATCTATGTTGACTGGCTGGAAATTGCATCTTTGTAATGAGTATTAGGTGTGCATCTACATGAATTAAAGCTGAATGAGCTGCTGATTGATCACCTCGTCCCAAATGACGCTCACTCCATGATCATTATTGTTTAAAAGTGACTAAATCATATCGGGATGATTAAAAGTCTCTCCACTGAGGGGAGGGAAGGAAGATAAAGTAAAGGAGCAAGAAATTGTGGTTCCATCCTCAAATACCTTTTATAGAGTTGTGTGTGTGTTGTTGTTGTTTTTTTTTGTTTGTTTGTTTGTTTAAGTCTAAGGACTTGTGGATCCATGGTCAAAGACGATGCTGCAATTAAATGACAGTCAGTGTATTTTCTGGCAGTTAATTTGAATTACTTTTTATTGTCACATTTTCCAAAACTCAGTATTATTAAATTACATTTTAGCCAACAAGCTATTTTAGAGTAATCCTAAATGCTGTTTTTGTTTTTATTTTATTATGTTTAACCATGATCAGGAGGAGCTTGGAGTGATACTTCTTGACATGTTTTAATAACACCATTGTTGTTATGCATGGACCAGTTGTATTCCCACTGATTAATTCTGAATCAAATGAAATCTCCTCTAGTCTTTAGTTGCACATCAATAATTTTGGTCCCCAAAGGAATGTATTGAGTAGTTTCAGTGTTGAGAGTAAAAAGATCTTGGATATTAAAATATTCACCTCACCTTTAATGAGGTGGGTGGCTGAACTGATGCCAAGACTACAGTGGTGTGAAAACGTGTTTGCCCCCTTCCTGTTTTCTCATTTTTGTGTATGTTTGTCACACTTAAATGTTTTAGATCATCAAGCAAATTTAAATATTACACAAAGATAACACAAGTAAAAACCAAATGCAGTTTTGAATTGAAGGTGTTTATTATTAAAGATATTAAAAAAATCCAAACCAACATGGGCCTGTGAGAAAAAGTGATTGTCACCCCCCCACCCCCCGTTAAAACATAAATTAACTGTGGTTCATCACATCTTTGGAAAGCCAAAAATCAATTTCTGTAGCCAAACCCAGGCCTGATTACTGCCACACCTGTTCTCAATCAAGAAATCACTTAAATAGGACCTGTCTGACAAAGTGAAGTAGATCAAAAGCTCTTGAAAAGCTAGACATCATGATGCAAACTAAAGAAATTCAGGAACAAATGAGAAACAAAGTAATTGAGATCTATCAGTGTGGAAAAGGTTATAAAGCCATTTCTAAAGCTTTGGGACTCCAGCAGACTACAGTGAGAGCCATTATCCACAAATGGCAAAAACATGTAACAGTGGTGAACCTTCCCAGGAGTGACCGGCCGACCAAAGCTACCCCAAGAGCACAGCGACGACTCATCCAATAGTCACAAAAGACCCCACAACAACATCCAAAGAACTGCAGGCCTCACTTGCCTCAGTTAAGGTCAGTGTTCATGACTCCACCATAAGAAAGACACTTGGCAAAAATGGCCTGCATGGCAGAGTTGCAAGACAAAAACCACTGCTGAGCAAAAAGAACATAAAGGCTTGTCTCAGTTTTACCAGAAAACATCTTGATGATCCCCAAGACTTTTGGGAAAATACTCTGTAAACTGACAAGACAAACGTTGAACTTTTTGGAAGGTGTGTGTACCACTACATCTGGCTTAAAGCATTTCAGAAAAGGAACATCATACCAACAGTAAAATATGGTGGTGGTACTGTGATGGTCTAGGGCTGTTTTGTTGCTTCAGGACCTGGAAGACTTGCTGTGGTAAATGGAACCTTGAATTCTGCTGTCTACCAAAAAATTCTGAAGGAGAATGTCCAGCCATCTGTTCGTGACCTCAAGCTGAAGCGAACTTGGGTTCAGCAGCAGGACAATGACCCAAAACACACCAGCAAGTCCACCTCTGAATGGCTTAAGAAAAACTAAATGAAGTGGCCTAGTCAAAGTCCTGACCTGAATTTGATTGATATGCTGTGGCATGACCTTAAAAAAAGCGGTTTATGCTCAAAAACCCTCCAATGTTGCTGAATTACGACAATTCTGCAAAGATGAGGGGGACAAAATTGCTCCACAGTACTGTAAAAGACTCATTGCCAGTTATCACAAACACTTGGTTGCAGTTGTGGCTGCTCAGGGTGGCCCAGCCAGTTATTAGGTTTAGGGGGCAATCACTTTTTCGCACAAGGCCATGTAGGTTTGGATTTTTTTCCCCTTAATAATAAACACCTTCATTTAAAAACTGCCTTTTTGTTTTAGCTTGTATTGTCTTTGTCTAATATTTAAATTTGTTTTATGACCTGAAACAGTGTGACAAACATACAAAAAGATAAGAAATCAGGAAGGGGCAAACACTTTTTCACACCACTGTATGTTAGAAGATATGGATGTGCACATTTTTTAAGAATATACAGCTGTTATACATAATTGAGCTTTTCATGAATGTACTGTTATCATGATTGGAGACTCTAAAGTGGCCCTAGGTGTGAATTGTGTGAATGGTTAAGGGATAGCGCCGTATCGTGGCTGCTTCATCCATCCAGGTGGTGGATGACCCTCAATTTCCCCTCTGGGGATCAATCAAGTATACTAAAAATCTAAAAATCTAAATCTAAGAAGCACTGTTCAAAGTTACTAAAAAAAGTAACTAATTACAGTTACTTGTTACTTCTTTTCAAAAGTAATTGATTAAAGTAATTAGTTACTTGGAAAAGTAACTTTCACGTTACTTTTAAATGCATACTTAAATCATCTTGCACACATAGCTTACTTAATTTCTTAATTAATCCTCGCCTGGCCACTTAAGTGACCATTGCGGCCAATTGTCTGAAGGCAGGGCAATCATGGGCTAGGGCGATGAGGTCAGCCAGAGGTCTTGTCATTGCAACCTGGATCATCCAGGACAACTGGGTCGACCTCGGGGGAGGTGCCAGCCCTGGGGGGGCGGACGAGCACTGGCGGAGAGGGCCTGCTTGGCCGGTGTCTTGTCTTCCAGCCTGGCCACGTGACTGAGTTGCCACAGCCTCCCTCTTCTGATAACGGTGGAGATGGGGATAGGACAGCCAACCCTCCTGTAGACCTCATTGTTTGTGGTGTGGTGGAACCATCGGATGCTGAGGATGTTACAGAGGCAGGTCCGATGGAATGTATCCTGATGGTGGGTGGTTGTGGTGGAGAGGGTCCAGGTCTCTGATCCATAAAGGAGGACAGGGATCACACAGGTATTAAAGATTTGCAACTTTGTGGTCGTGTGGATCTTCCTGCTCCACCAGACTCTCTGGAGGCAGCCAGAAAGCACTGCAAGACAGCTGCAGGCAGCGAATAATCTCTGGGTCTGATGAGCAGGAGCTGGTGATCTTAGATCCGAGGTAGACAAAGTCGTTGACAGTCTCAACCGGCTCGTTTTTGATGGTGATGACTTGTGGTGGTGGTGGCAAGAAGTCTGACAGTGACTGGATCTTTGTTTTTGCCCAGCTGATGGTAAGGCCCAGGGGTGATGCTTCCTCTGCAAGCAGCTCCAGTGCGTCAGCGATTATGTCTACATGCCTAGCGAAAAGCACCACGTCATCCGCATAGTACAGGTCTATAAAGTGGGAGTCGATGTCAACTAGGAGATTGGGGCAGCGTTCCATCGCGTTCTTGACCCAGTAGTCAACCACAACATTGAAGAGGTTTGGCGTGGCGATGCATCCCTGCCGGACTCCAGAGGTGGTGACAAAAGGGACATATGACATCTGACATGTGGCCCTCGGTGCTTACCCTGCACGCAGTGTTGGTGTAGAGATCCCAGAGAATGTTGCTGTACTTGGACGGGACTCCAAGGCTACTAAGAAGTTGCCAGAGGGCATTCCTGTGTAGGGAGTTGAAGGCAGCTTTGAGATCGACGTAGGCTGCAAATAGAGGTTGCCGATACTCCATTGTTGCTATGCCAGGACACTCAAGGCAATGATGCAGTCCATTGTGGATCGGTCAGGGGTGAAGGCGGCCTGCTGGCAGCAGCGCTTGGCGAGGAGCAGGGGACGGATGTGGCTCAGGATGACAGTGGTGATTACCTTGCTGGGGATGGACAGCAGCGTGATGGGACAATAGCTGGCTGTGCTTTGACGGTCACCCTTGTTCTTATAGAAGGACAGAATGACTCTGTCCCTGCACTCCCCAGGGACACGTTCTTCTGCCCAGATGAAGTGACACAGATGTTCCAGCTGAGGGATGACAGAGGTGAGGGTAGCTTTCATCATCTCTGCCATAACTCCATCAATGCCGGAGGCTTGCCCAGAGGGGAGCTTCTTGACGGTATCTGACAACTCACGGATTGAGGCTGGGGTTAATTGAGCTGTCTTCAACACTGGCATTGGCATACTGCTGCAGTTTATCCAAGGTGGGAGGAGGGGGCTTGTAGAGAATGCTCATGTAGTGCTCTCAGCATAGTTAGAGTTTGGTCGTTGGATTTGTGACAAGGCTTATGCCATCGGCGACTAGCAGGAGTGACGACGACTGCCATTTCTTGCCAGCTTGGCACAGCTCCTTGACCAACTGTTAGGGAGACTGGAGGTTCCCTGCTTGGAAGCTGTTGTTGGCCTTGTCAGCAATACGGTGGAGCCAAGCGGCTTCATCATACCAGAGGCTGCAGTATCTCTCTATATTCAGATTGTGGTAATCGTCTTTCCCCTGGAGTCTGGCTTTACGGCACTGATCGACCATCTTCACAGAGGCATCAGAGATCCATGGCTGAATCATCTGGCAGCAATCACCAAGGACGTTTGTGGCAGCCAGAGTGAGAGTGGTGGTAATCTGCTCCCAGGCATCCTCAAGACTCTCTGGGTGGTCAAGGACAGCAAAGCGGTTTGTAACCTTGATGGAGTAGCAGTGGGCAAACTGAGGGGTGTAAAGTTTCTCGTTGTCCGGGGGCAGCGACGGGAAGGGCCAGGAGGGGTGTTGCGGCAGAGGTGCAGGCGGACAGTGATGGCAAGGAGTAGATGGTCGGTCCACCCCAGCTCAGCGCTGTGGTAGACATGGCAGTCAGTGGCAATTCTCCAGCGCCCACTGACCAAGATGTGGTCAATGGTTTTGGATGTAGCAGTGGTGTTACAGTACCAGGTGGTGCGGTGAATTTGATGATGCTGGAACCAGATGCCCAGGATCTTCAGATTGTGTGTGGTGCACACCTCCAGCATGCGGTTACCATTGTCGTTGGTGACGTCAGATGGAAATGGTCCGATGATGTGTTCCAAGCCTCTTCTGTTGGGCCCCACGAAGGCATTCATGTCCCCTAAGATAATGGTGACGTTGTGGCGAGAAATGCAGCATTTCATTTCTGCTCCATATGATCTTGTAGTCACCCACTGTTGTCTCACAATCCTGTGTCCACCTGACTTTGTGAAGACCAGCAATGGAGACATTGAGACGGGTGAGCTCAGAGGCAAGAAGCTGAGGGTGGCTGGGTTCATTTAAGGTCAGGATGTTCCAGGTGGCAATGCGAATGGGGTTTCTGATAATGTCAGTGGATGGCGGCTGCACTAGTGGGGGATCAGGGGAACCCCTCCCTTGCAGGTTTGGGGGATCCCCGTCATTACGCCTGCCAGCGTGCCCCCAGGGGTGAAGTTGATGTTGTGCCTGTGAGGGCTCAGCCTTAGTATGATTGGCATTCTTAGTGGGTTTTTACAGGATAGAGCTGCTAACCCTGCCCCAATCCTCCTCAGTTTCTCATCCGGGCTTGGGACTGGCAATGGCACACATAGCAAGATGATTTAATTAATGGATTACATTACGGGCTTATTAATGTCAGGCTGAAAACAGACTGTTTCAGAGAGAGATTTTAGAACATGTTCAGTCTGCTTTATCCTGCCTTGAGAGTTCTTATTGTGGCAAAAATCTTAAGAAAATCAACTATATATTGCCAGTGATTTCCTCATTTTGGAGGGAGAAATAAGGTTTGTGGAGTGAGAGAGAAGTAAAAAGACTGAGACTCACTCCAGAAGACTGAGCGCTGGCAACACTGCATAAGCTGTCCATGTTTGTCTTACCTTTATGTTATGTTATTCAATCCGATAGAGTGGTAAAGAGTGATAGAGTGATAATGATCTGAAACATTTAAGTGTGACAAACACAAAAATAGAACCCAAGAGCTGATCAAGCTGGACTGTTTGAAAAAGAAGAAGTAGAAGGTTGGGACCGCATTTACGTCTGTGTTCGGCTGGCGGTAGGATTGATTTGTTTGTGGCAAATAGCAAAAACTGTACGCTGTCTGTAACATTATGGCATCTAGCACTGATGGGTACGATAAAGATGAGGTGGGCTGGACACTATCTAGACCTGGGGGCCGGAAAAGAGCAGCTAAGGGGGCAACAAGACCTAGAAGCGGGTCAGATGAGAGTGATGCGGGAGGAAGTAACAATGCGAAGAAAACACAAACTAGCCAAAATGGATGGCAGTTTGAGGATGTAGGGAATGACTGGAAGGTTGTCATTGAATTCAATCAGGGTGGGGGGCACTGTCACCCGGTTAAGCTGACAAAAGCAACTGAGAAAGAAATTGGGACAGATAAGTTTGCAAAGTTCTTGAATAATAATCGGCTGTTAATTCATGCCACAAGTAAACAACAGCAACAGAAAATATTGGGAATGACATGTCTAAACGGAGAACAAATGAAGGCGCATGTTCCTGGTGCAACAGCTAACTTGAGGGGAGTTATATCAGGTGTCCCTTTGTGCATGTCTATGGAAGAAGTGAAAAATGAGATCCAAGGAGGAAAGGTGAAGGATGTGAAAAGGCTAAAGAGTAAAAGAGAAGGTTCACTGAAGGACACACTGTCTGTCATGATTCAGTTTGAGGAAACATTCCCTAAATCAGTCCTAATAGGATACATGAATTACAGTGTCAGAGAATACGTCCCAAAGCCACTCAGGTGCTACAAATGTCAAAGGACGGGTCACACTGCTCAGCAATGTAAGGGAAAGCTAAGATATGCTAGATGTGGAGGGGAGCACGAATATGGTAAATGTGACAAGGACTCAAAAGTAAAGTGTTGCAGCTGTGGGGGTGAGCACAGTGCTGCATATGGAGGATGTGTTGTTCAGAGGGAAGCTAGACAAGCCAGGAAATCAGAATAACTAAGAAAATCTCGTATGTGGAAGCTCTAAAGACAGTTAGAGGGGCAGGAATAGTCAGAAACACAGCAGGCCTTTCTCAAAGAAGTTCAGTTCAAATGGAAGCCCAGCCATCAATGGGTCCCACACAAGCACAGGATTGTACTGCTGCAAGGAATGTTTGTGTTCACAAATGCAGAATGGATGATGACACATTGATAGTTAAGAGGACAAACTTTATAGCTTTTATCTTCCACACCATGAATGTTGCTGCACAGCTAAAGAAGAAAAGTGACAGAATCAAAACCATTGTGGAAGCAGCAGGAAGCTTTCTAGATCGGGTGTGTTGATCGTCACTTCCTTGTGGTAACGTATCGTCACTTCCTGTTTTGCTGTCTGCCTGTGTGGTTTGCTCTCCAGCTCTCGAGCCACTAGCTATGGCTACTAGCTCTCTTTCCTCTCCTCCTCTGGTGTGCTCTCTCTGTCAGATGTTTAGCTACACCTCTGCCTCTTTTTGTGATAACGGTAAATGTAATAAATGTTGTCTTTTTGAGGCGCTCGAGGCGAGGTTGTCTGATTTGGAATCCCGGCTCCGCTGCATTGAAACACCGTCTGCGCCAGTTAATCTCGACGGACGCCCATTAGCTGCAGCGGAGCTAGCTAGCTTAGGTCCCCCTGTCACCGGTTCCCCGGCTCTCCTCAGCAGCGAGGAGACTGGGTGGGTGACGGTGAGAAGGAAGCCTAGTCGCAAAGCCCCGGTTCACCACCAACCTGTTCACGTTTCTAATCGTTTTTCCCCGCTCAGCGACACACCCGCTGAGGAAAAAACTCTGATCATTGGCGACTCTGTAGTCAGAAACGTGAACCTAGAGACTCCAGCGGCCATAGTCACATGCATTCCTGGGGCCAGAGCAGGCGACATCGAGTCAAATTTGAAAATGCTGGCTAAAAGTAACTGTAAATATTCCACAATTGTTATTCACGCCGGCATTAATGACATCCGTCTCCGGCAGTCGGAAGTCACGAAACTTAATATAGAATCGGTGTGTGAGTTTGCAAAAACGATGTCTGCCACTGTAGTATTCTCTGGGCCCCTCCCCAATCTGACCAGTGATGACATGTTTAGTCGCTCGTCATCCTTGAACCGCTGGCTGTCTGTGTGGTGTCCTAAAAATGACGTGGGCTACATTGACAATTGGAGCTCTTTTTGGGGAAAACCTGGTCTTATGAGACGAGACAGCATTCATCCCACTTTGGATGGTGCTTCTCATTTATCTAACAATCTGGCATCTTTTTTATCCAAATTTCCAAAACCATGACGACTCAGAGTTGGGACCAGGAAGCAGAGTCACAGTCTTACACGCCTCTCTGCAGCTCCTCTTCATCCGCCACCCCTCAGCTTAGCCCCTGTCTTCCCCATCAGAGAATCGTTGTCTGCTCCCTCCAAAGTGAATAAAAATATAATGTATAAGCATCCCAAAGTGATAAAGCAAAATATTGGTAAAACTCAAATTAAACATAAAGCCTCTAAATTGAATGATTTGGCCTCTGTTCCTCCTCATAATTTAAAAATTAAATGTGGTTTATTGTGGTTTATTAGGTCTCTAACTCCCAAGTCTCTGTTAGTCCATGATCTGTTAATTGATCATCAGATTGATTTAATTTCCCTTACAGAGACTTGGTTAGGGCAAGAGGATTATGTTGGTTTAAATGAATCAACTCCCTCTGGTTATTTAAACTGTCAAAATCCCAGAAGTTCTGGTCGTGGAGGAGGAGTAGCATCAATTTACCATTCCAAATTACTAGTTAATGTAAAGCAAAAAACATGTTATAATTCCTTTGAGGGCCTGGTCCTCAGTGTTGGGCACTTTAGCAATTCCAGGTTAAACCCAATTTTATTTGCCATAGTTTATCGTCCCCCATCAACCTATTCAGAATTTTTATCCGAATTTCCTGATTTCTTAGCTGATTTAGTGCTGAAATCTGATAGAATAATTATAGTAGGGGACTTTAATATACATGTGGATGTAGATAGTGACTGCCTTAATGTGGCTTTTAATTCAATATTAGACTCGATTGGGTTTTCTCAGAAAGTAGGAAATTCTACTCATTACCTCCACCATACATTGGACCTTGTTCTGACACATGGCATAGAAATAGAAAATCTTGTAGTGTCTCCTCATAACCCTGTACTGTCAGACCATTGTCTGTTAACCTTTGATTTTACTATTTCTGACTATTTGGCTCCTAAAGAAAAATATTATCACAGTAGATGCCTCTCAGATGATGCTGTTTCCAAATTTATGCAGATTGTTTCCTCTATGCCATGTGTCAACACAACGGAAATAAGCTATAGACAGCTTGCTCCTTCTGTAATTGATAACATGGTGGATAGTGTTTCAGCTTCTCTGCATCAGGCTCTAGACTTGGTGGCCCCCTTAAAAAAGAAAAAGTCTAATCAGAGATTTTTAACTCCTTGGTTCAACACAGAAACTCGTAGCTTAAAACAGAAGACTCGTCAATTAGAAAGAAAATGGCGCTCTACTAATTTAGATGAAATCTATTTAGCTTGGAGAAATCATCTTTTAATTTATAAAAAATCTCTTAGAAAAGCTAGAACGAGTTATTACTCTGCATTAATAGAAGAGAACAAGAATAATCCCAGGTTTCTTTTCAGTACTGTAGCCAGGTTGACAAAGAGTCAGGACTCTGTCAATCCTAGCATCCCCTTAAAGCTTACTAGTCAGGACTTTATGAACTTTTTCAATAATAAAATTTCATCCATCAGAGATAAAATCAATCAGATTCTTCCCACAGTTAACTTAAATACTGTAACTACTACAACTCCTTCTATTGATGTCTGTCTTGATGAGTTTACTCCAATCGACCTTTGTGAGTTAGACAAAATAGTTTCCTCATCCAAACCTTCAACTTGTCTTTTAGACCCTATTCCTACCAGGTTATTTAAAGAAGTCTTCCCACTTATTGGTAGCTTTATTCTTCATATAATCAATTCTTCATTAACTTTAGGCCATGTACCGCAGGCTTTTAAAACGGCTGTAATTAAACCCTTACTCAAAAAGCCAACGCTAGATCCAGGAGCTTTAGCTAACTATAGACCAATCTCTAATCTCCCTTTCATTTCAAAAATCTTAGAAAGAGTTGTTGCTTCGCAATTATTTGACCACCTGCAGGGAAATGGTTTATTTGAGGAGTTTCAATCTGGGTTTAGAATCCATCATAGCACTGAAACAGCCTTAGCGAAGGTCACTAACGACCTCCTCATTGCATCTGATAATGGACTAGTTTCTGTACTTGTCCTTTTAGATCTTAGTGCAGCTTTTGATACTATTGATCATAATATTCTACTTGATAGATTAGAACACTATGTTGGACTTAATGGAACTTCGTTGCAGTGGTTTAGATCTTATTTATCTGATAGGTTCCAGTTTGTTCATGTAAATGATGAGTTTTCTCTCAGCTCAAAGCTTAGTCATGGAGTTCCACAGGGATCTGTGCTTGGCCCTACTCTTTTTAGTTTATATATGCTTCCGTTAGGCAACATTATTAGAAAGCACTGTATACATTTTCACTGTTATGCAGATGACACACAATTATACCTGTCAATGAAGCCAGATGATACTAATCAATTAGCCAAGTTAGAAGCCTGTCTTAAGGAAATCAAAGTTTGGATGACTTGTAATTTCCTGCTATTAAATTCAGATAAGACTGAAGTCATTCTTGTTGGTCCAAAAAACCTTAGAAATTCCTTTCCAAATCAAACTTTCAGTTTGGATGCAGTTACTCTTTCTCTTAATAGCTCTGTGAGGAACCTTGGAGTTATTTTTGATCAGGATTTGTCCTTCAATTCACATATTAAATTTGTTTCTAAGACTGCCTTCTATCATTTGCGTAATATTGCCAAGATTAGGAGCATCTTGTCTCAGAGTGATGCTGAGAAGCTGATCCACGCTTTTGTTAGCTCGAGATTAGATTATTGTAATTCTTTATTATCAGGCTGTCCTAAAACATCTTTAAAAAGTCTTCAGCTGATCCAAAATGCTGCAGCAAGAGTTTTAACAGGTACTAGAAAGAGAGATCATATCTCTCCGGTTCTGGCCTCCCTTCATTGGCTTCCCATAGAGTTTAGAATTAAGTTTAAAATCCTTCTTCTTACTTACAAAGCTCTAAATAATCAGGCTCCTTTTTATTTAAAAGATCTGATACTACCGTATCATCCTAACAGAGCACTACGCTCCCAAAATGCAGGTTTACTTGTAATACCTAGAATCTCCAAAAGTACAATGGGAGGCAGAGCCTTCAGTTATCAAGCTCCTCTCCTGTGGAATCAGCTGCCAATCTGGATTCGGGAGTCAGACTCGATCTCTGTTTTTAAGAATAGGGCTAAAACCTACCTTTTTGATATAGCCTACAATTAGGGAGGGATCATGTGTTTCTGAACCCTCCCTTAGTTATGCTGCTAATAGGTTTAGTCAGCCGGGGGACCTCCAGTAATGGACTGGGCCTCACTCCTTTCCTCACTCTCTATGAAATTTTTTTTTTTGCTGGTCATTAACATTTGTTTGTTCTCTCCCATAGATTGAGTCCCCATCGTGCTGTTTGCTCTCTACATGTCTGTTCTTTTCTTCTTCTCTGTCCCCTCACCCCCCAGCCAGTCGCAGCAGATGACTGCCCCTCCCTGAGCCTGGTTCTGCTGGAGGTTTCTTCCTGTTAAAAGGGAGTTTTTCCTCTCCACCGTCGCCAAGTGCTTGCTCACAGGGGATCGCCTGATTGCTGGGGTCTTTCTTTTCTAGTGCTATGAGATGACTGTTGTTGTGAAATGGCGCTATATAAATAAAGTTGAATTGAATTGAATTGAATTGAATTGAATAGATGTGAAAGATATCACAGCTGACCAGATTCATGCTTTATTGAAAGCTGAAACTGGAGAGACTGCACATGCTGAAACAAGACCTTAATTATGGCACTACACATACTACCGTGGAATGTGAGGAGTCTCATAGCAAATGGACAAGAACTCAAGAAGTATCTTTACGAAATAGAAGTTGTTCCACAGGTAGTGTGTGTACAGGAGACATGGCTTCAACCTCACTTAGATTTTGTTATTCCAGGATACAGTTCAATCAGACAGGATAGAATTAACACTGTAAATGGAGGAGGATATGATACTTTCATTAAAGATGGCCTGGCATAAAGGGTGATTCCCTCCCCTGAGGATATAGAGTGTAATATTATTGAAATATGTAGGCCAAATGGACAAGGAAATATTAAGCTGATTAGTTATTACAACCCATGTAGGAAGTTAACAGCAGATATTTTCAGTGTTATGGCAGGGGAAGGGCATATGAAAGAGGTATGGTGTGGAGACTTTAATGCCCATAATAGCTTGTGGGGAAGCACACATACACATAACAATTGAAATGTGGTGGAAGAGATGTTAGATGAAAGATTGTTAATTTGTCTAAACAGTGGTGAAGGTACCAGGGTGGATGTGCATAGGGGCACATACTGTATCATGTATTGACCTGACTCTGGTGTCTGATTCTTTAGTGAGCACCTGTGAATGGACGGTTATGAACAGGACAACTATGGGAAGTGATCACTTCCCAATACTTACAGTCATTAAAACTGAAGTATGTATACAAGAGGGAAGATGTTTTACAAGATGGTGTTTTGACAAGGCAGATTGGGGAAAATTTAGGCAATACTGTGTTCAGTCGTGTCATTTGGTAACATTAGAAGGTGGCATAGAAGAGTGTTCAAGTCAGGTAACCAATCATATTCTGAATGCTGCAATAGCAAGTATACCTAAGGAAACAACACAGGATAGGAAGAAGATTATACCCTGGTGGAATGACGAATGTAGTATATGCAGTAAAAGAGTGAAACAAGGCATTCAGAGAGCTGAGGAAGAATATGACTAGTGAAAACTTTAATAGAGTACAAAAAGAAAAGGGCAGTAGCTTGAAGGATTATTAAAAACAGGAAAAGGTCGACATGGAGAGAATTTTGTTCCATCTTTGGTAGGAAAACAGAACTAGGTGATGTCTGGGGTATGTTTTAAAAAATGAGTGGGAAAAGGGTATCAGTTAAAATTCCAGCTTTAGTGGATGGGGTCAAGATGGCTGTATCAGACAAAAAAAAGGCAGAAGTCCTAGGTAGAGCATTTGCAGCAGTGCATAGAGGAGAACATCTTGGTGAGAGTCATAGACAGCAAAGGCGGCATAAACTCAGAGAAAATGCAAACTTAAAAAATGAAGTGAATGAGGACATGACTGCGTTAGACCTCGAGCTCACAATGTCAGAGCTTAAGAGAGCATAGCATGATAGTGGATACACAGCTCCAGGATATGATCAGTTAAGCTATGCTGTGTTCCGGCAGTTGCCTATGCAATCAATGCAACTGGTGCTGAAATTGTTAACAGAATATGGAAGGAGGGGGTTATCCCAAGTGGGTGGAAAAAGGTTGTAATTTTACCATTTAATAAGCCAGGGAAAGATCCAGCTCATCCAGGCAACTGCAGGCCGATATCATTAACGTCACACTTAGGGAGATGGATGGAGAAGATGTTAGTTTACAGACTCTCATATGTACTAGAGCAAAAACGATTAATAAACGATTATCAGAATGGTTTTAGAAGAGGAAGATCCACAGTGGATGCTCTAGTTAGGGTAAGTCATGATATTGAAAAGACTCTCAAAATGAAAGAAGTAATGGTTATAGTTTATCTGGATATTGAAAAGACTCACTGTGGAGGGATGGACTTCTTATCAAATTGAATAAAATGGGCATTGGTGGTACGATGTATAATTGGATAATGGATTTTTTAACACACAGAACAATTAGGGTTAAAGTAGGATCAGAAATTTCTAATGACTTTGAAATAGAACATGGTGTTCCTCAGGGGAGTGGGATAAGCCCTGTTTTGTTCAATATAATGATTAATGACATGCTTGAGGATCAAGAGGGATCCATCAAAACAGCACTATATGCAGATGATGGAGCCATATGGACGAGGGGAAGAAATGAGAAATTTGTGTTCAAAAACATCAGGAAAGCAATGGAGAAAGTGGAAAAGTGGTCATATGACTGGGGATTTAAATTTTCAGACAGTAAAACCTTCTATATGACTTTCACAAAAAAGTGCAGAACTGGTACAGAACCATTAACATCATATAATCAACCAGTAGAGAAAGCCAGTGAGTTCAAATATCTAGGATTGTGGTTTGATAGTGCATACACATGGAGAGTTCATGTTGAAAATCTGGAGACAAAGTGCCAAAAAGTCATTAATCTCATAAAAGCTGTAGCTGGACATGAATGGGGTGCAGATAAACAGACATTAATTGGCATTTACAGAGCACTAATGCGATCGACAATAGACTACGGATGCATGATTTATGGAGCGGCGGCAAAGACGACTCTGGAAAAAAGAGACAGAATGTAGCATAGAGCGCTTAACCTGTGCATTGGAGCCGTCAAAACAACACCAAACAATGCAGTTTTAATAGAAACAGGAGAAATGCCAGTGGATTTGAGAACAGATAAACTCGCATTATCATACTGGGTCAAGCTGAAAGGAAGTGACGAAGCAAATATTTCAAAAACAACACTACAAGACTGCTGGAAATACTCTAATTTCCAGCGGCACAGGCTTGGGTGGACAATTGAAAGAAAAGCTAGAATGTATGGGCTACACACTATTGATATAGCTAACACCAGTCCAGTGAGTAATATTCCCCCTTGGCTGTTTCCGGGAATAGAAGTAGATGCTAGTCTGCTAATGAGGAAAAAGGATTGGCATATGAGTGAAGTTGGAGTTAAAACAACCATTTACCTCAGGAACAATTACTATAACTTCTTACAGCTCTATACTGACGGTTCAAAGAACAAAGAGGGCTCTGTTGGAGTTGGAGCGTACATTCCAGAGTTTAAAGTGACCATCGCAAAAAGACTCTTCAACAGTACATCCGTGTTTACAGCAGAGATGGTGGCAATAATTATTGCTTTGCAGTGGGTGGAGGAGGTCAGACCGGACCGGGTGGTGGTGTGCACAGATTCACTTGCAGTGTTAAAAACCATACAGGCACTGAAGTGTACAAGGGAAAACTTGGTGATTGAGCTATATCACAGTTTATTAAGGGTACACGGGGTGGTGGAGAAGTTCAGTTTTGTTGGGTTCCTGCACATGAAGGGTTGAAAGGGAATGACTGTGCAGACAAATTAGCAAAAAGCGCTCTTGGGAAAGAGATAACTATACCATTGTCTCTTGGAAAAGGTGAAGGGAAAGCAGTAATCAAGAAAAAAGGAACTGAGCTATGGTAAAAAAGATGGGATGAAGATCATAAAGGTAGATCGTATTACAAAATACAAAAATCTATTGCAATAAAGAACTAGAAAAGCACTCGGAGAGCCCAGACCTCCACCAAGCGCCACAGTTCCCCCCATACAGTGTTTGTGTGTACGTTTTCAGATTCCTTGACCATGAAAACATATGACTAGCAATTGGATTCACAATGATAGGATTAGTGGTTCAGTAGTTATTCACGAAAATGGCATTTTCCATAATGGCGGCCACCGTTCCCCCCATACAGTGTTTGTGTGTACATTTTCAGATTCCTTGACCATGAAAACATATGACTAGCAATTGGATTGACAATGATAGGATTAGTGGTTCAGTAGTTATTGACGAAAATGGCATTTTCCGTAATGGCGGCCACAGTTCCCCCCATACAGTGTTTGTGTGTACATTTTCAGATTCCTTGACCATGAAAACATATGACTAGCAATTGGATTGACAATGATAGGATTAGTGGTTCAGTAGTTATTCACGAAAATGGCATTTTCCGTAATGGCGGTTTTCTTCCGGACGGTGATCCGGATCACCACCAAAATGTAATCATCTGTAGGATACCCCATTTCTGACCATCTGTGAAAATTTCATGAAAATCTGTCCATAAGTTTTTGAGTTATCTTGCTAACAAACAAACAAACAGACAGACAAACCAACGCCGATGATCACATAACCTCTGCCGTACGTTTTCAGATTCCTTGACCATGAAAGCATATGACTAGCAATTGGATTGACAATGATAGGATTAGTGGTTCAGTAGTTATTCACGAAAATGGCATTTTCCGTAATGGCGGTTTTCTTCTGGACGGTGATCTGGATGACCACCAAAATGTAATCATCTGTAGGATACCCCATTTCTGACAATTTATGAAAATTTCATGAAACTCTGTCCATAAGTTTTTGAGTTATCTTGCTAACAAACAAACAGACAAACAGACAGACAAACCAACGCCGATGATCACATAACCTCCTTTGATCACATAACCTCCTTGGCGGAGGTAATAATTACATAACAACCAAAAGGAGGGAAGATATCATTATAGCAAGACTCAGACTGGATCACACAGGTTTAAACAGCACTTTATTCACCATGGGGAAAAGCAAAAGTGACAAATGTAGAGAAATGTGGAGTAAAAGAAAATGTCGAGCATGTCTTATTACACTGTCACAAATACGGAAATGAAAGACAGATAATGGAAAATGAAGTTCGAGAGGCCGGTAGGGAATGGGATTTAACTGGGATTCTGGGAACAAGGTGGCGATGGAGAGGCAATAAGAATCACGAGAAAATAACACAGGATTAAGTTATAGAATTTAGGGGCCGGGCTCAGATGACATAATGTTACACACTCTTGTACAGTAGGCGGCAGTATGCACCTTTCAGTTGTTTGCTATCCGCCAGTAACCGAGAAAGAAGAAGAAGATTCAATCCGATGTGCAGTGAGCCGAAGAAAATGTCCATTATCCACAGTCCACGTCTGCTGTGACAGAGCATGATCCAATCCCTCAAATTCCTTTTGGAGATCAAAATCCATTTTTGAATAATCTTTATCTAGGTAGCAAGTAAATGTGTTTTAGTTTAAGTAGCTCACAGTCTCAGATGTCTGATGGAAAGTCCCTGTTGATATCACATCTTCAGTCTGTAACGTCATATCTGGCAATCAATCAGTTTAATTACCTCCACCAAAGGGGGAGGTTATGTGATCATCGGCATTGGTTTGTTTGTTTGTCTGTTTGTTTGTTTGTTTGTTAGCAAGATAACTCAAAAATTTATTGATGGATTTTCATGAAATTTTCACAGATTGTCAGAAATGGGGTATCCTACAGATGATTAGATTTTGGTGGTGATCCTGATCACCGTCCACAAGAAAACCGCCATTACGCAAAATGCCATTTTCCTGAATAACTACCAAACCACTAATCCTATCATTGTCAATCCAATTGCTTGTCCTATGTTTTCATGGTCAAGGAATCTGAAAACGTACACACAAACACTGTATGGGGGAACTGTGGCGCTAAACCGCCATTACGGAAAATGCCATTTTTGTCAATAACTACTGAACCACTAATCCTATTATTGTGAATCCAATTCCTAGTCATATGTTTTCATGGTCAAGGATGTGGGGAGACTTGAATAACAAAACCGAATTGTCTTTCATCCCAGTTTATTCAAGTAATCATTCCACTGTCTGCTCTCATTCTTGAGCAGCGAACAAAGAGAGTGAACACACCAAAGTTCTCTCATTTAAACATTCTGACATCAAACCATTTCCCTCGCGGGGGAAATCACACATCTCTCTCAAAATCTCTTTATTCACATTCATTAGCCTTTTATTTACATAACTCCCCCTTCTCTCTTCCCGAGCCTCAGTGGTCAGGAAGTCTTCTGTCCCCTGTCCTCCGCAGGGGGTCCAGGCTCTGTGGCTCCACACCGCAGGGGGCTGGCTCTCCTTCATCGTGGTTAAATCACATATGCAGTGTCCAACATATACATGTCTCACAACACAGCCATATAACCCCCCCCAAACGATGAAGAACAGACTAATTCCTAAAATTAAATAGCACCTTACTCACTACTGAATAATCAACACCAACATTCAGTCTGTGCGCCGCTTGGGCTTCAGCCGTCTGCCGAATCTGCTGTGCGTTGGCCCCCCCTTGCCTGCGGTGCGTTTCTGCTTCGGGTCTGTTGACTGAGGGAGAGAGTGATTAATTGCCCCCTGCGGGGGCCTGCCTCATCGAGGCGCCACTGCGACCGGTACAGACACGTCCTTCATGACAAAAGCAGGTTTTAGTCTGTCAATACTGACTGTCTCTTTTCTGTCTCCAAAATCTAGCACAAATTGCTTATCACCTGCCTCCAGCACTCGAAATGGCCCTTCGTAAGGTGGTTTGAGCGTTGCTTTTAGGGCTTCGCGCCTGACAAAAACGAAATCGGCATTTTTCAAAGCCTTGGGGACGAAAACTCGTGGAAAAGCGTGATGAACCGGACCCGGGAGCATGTCTGCCCCCGTGCCGACTAACGGTCCCAGAGCCGAGAGAGGTGGGGGCTCTGGGTGCTCTGGTAAAAACTCGCCCGGCAGCCTCAGAGTTTGTGCGAATACCAGCTCCGCTGGGGAGGCGTCTAAGTCCTCTTTAGGCGCAGAACGCAACCCTAATAAAACCCATGGAAGTTTATTCACCCAATCTGCATCCGTGAGCGACGCTCTGAGTGCTGCCTTCAAAGACCTATGAAAACGCTCGCATAAACCATTGGCCTGAGGGTGGTAAGCCGTAGTGCGGTGAATTTTGGCTCCTAAGCCGTTGGCCATCGCTGACCACAGCTCAGAGATGAATTGCGGTCCTCTATCGGACGTAATGTCCGACGGAACCCCGAAACGCGCCACCCAAGCCGTTAAAAAAACGCGAGCCACCTCCGCGGCCGTGGTCGTCGCAAGTGGGACCACTTCCGGCCAACGTGTGGTGCGGTCCACCATTGTCAAAAGATACGTGAACCCCTGTGATGCCGGTAGGGGGCCCACAAGGTCGACGTGCACATGGTCGAACCTTCTGGCCGGAATGCGGAACGGTTCTAACGGGGCTCTTGTGTGCCTGTGAATTTTGGCCCGTTGACAGGAAATGCAGGTTTTTGCCCATTCCTTCACGTGCTTGCGCAGGCACGGCCAAACAAACTTTTCCGCCACTAGTTTCACCGACGCGCGCACCCCCGGGTGCGCCAGTGAGTGGACCGAGTCAAAAACACGGCGGCGCCACGTGGCCGGAACCACCGGACGCGGGCGCCCCGTCGACATGTCGCAGATCAGGGGGGGCATACCGGTTTGTAAACACTTGCTCTCCAGCCTCAACCCTGTTGGTCCAGACTGGAGCGCGCGCACGTCTGCGTCCGCCCCCTGGTCCGCTGCCATGGCTGCGTAATCTATACCCACGTGCACTGGGGCTGCGCGCGCCACCGTGCCGCTCTCCTGCGGCGCGGTCACGGTGGCCCGTTCTGCCTCTGCGCGTGTTGGGGTCGTGAACGCGCGTGAGAGACAATCCGCCAGCCACAGCAGCGACCCGAGACAGCGGGGAGCCAGAGGCGGCAGAACCAGACTGGCCGACGACGGCGGCAACAAGGCCGCGACAAGGGGGAGCCAATAGCCCGGCGGCAGAGGCGCGGGCACGACACAGCGGAGGAGAAGATCTCTGCTTTTACCATCGGAGGTTCGCAGAGAAGGCACGCAGGTGTGTGCCGCCCTGCATCTTCAGGAGTTCGGGAAACGGCAAGACCGGGGGTCGCTAGCAGCTTCGACCCTCGAAGAACGCAACAAGCTGCTCTACATCACGTCGGGGTCACCAATGTGGGGAGACTTGAATAACGAAACCGAATTGTCTTTCATCCCAGTTTATTCAAGTAATCATTCCACTGTCTGCTCTCATTCTTGAGCAGCGAACAAAGAGAGTGAACACACCAAAGTTCTCTCATTTAAACATTCTGACATCAAACCATTTCCCTCGCGGGGGAAATCACACATCTCTCTCAAAATCTCTTTATTCACATTCATTAGCCTTTTATTTACATAACTCCCCCTTCTCTCTTCCCGAGCCTCAGTGGTCAGGAAGTCTTCTGTCCCCTGTCCTCCGCAGGGGGTCCAGGCTCTGTGGCTCCGCACCGCAGGGGGCTGGCTCTCCTTCATCGTGGTTAAATCACATATGCAGTGTCCAACATATACATGTCTCACAACACAGCCATAAAGGAATCTGAAAATGTACACACAAACACTGTATGGGGGGAACTGTGGCGCTAAACCGCCATTACGGAAAATGCCATTTTCGTCAATAACTACTGAACCACTAATCCTATCATTGTCAGTCCAATTGCTAGTCATATGTTTTCATGGTCAAGGAATCTGAAAACGTACACACAAACACTGTATGGGGAGGGAACTGTGGCGCTTGGCCGAGATCTGCGCTCTCCGAGTGCTTTTCTAGTTCTTGCTGGATCACAAACTATCCAGATTCATACTTGTGCTTGAAATCCAGCTGTGGCTGTTGAAACAAGAGTATTTAGCATTTTACATCTAGCCATTGCTATTCAGATACAGTTGTTAGCATAGCTAGCCATTACTTAGCGCTAGCTTTGTCAGAGCTTGTTGCTGTTTTCAGATTCTTCTGAAGATTGCATTAGGTCTCAACCCACCAATATGCTTTTGTCCTTAACCACGACAAAGGAAAAATAATCTATTTCTACTAAAACAAAGTAGCTTCATCTTTTTCTCCAATCACTAGGGAAGACTCGGCTCTTTGCAACAGGTCACGTCGACTGACAGCTCATCCCAGCTAAAGTAGGATCAGTTTGTATATTCATTTATTTGCTTTAAAAAAAATCTATCTATATTAATAAAACAAGTAACGAGTAATGCATCTGATCAAATTTCAGTAACTGTAATGCATTACTGAATTTTTAAACAGTAATTTTGTTACACAACACGTTACTGCAGAAGAAGTGGCGTTACTTTATGCGTTTCTCCCAACACTGCTAAAAAATAATCACCTTATATTTTCAGTAATGGTAAATGGCGTTCACTTTTATAGCGCTTTGTCTCATGTCTAGATGACCAAAGTGCTTTACATATCCTGCTATACACATTCGCACACTGATGGCGGCGGAGTGGCCATGCACAGGCGCTGTCCTGACCCACCAGGAGCAACTGAGGGTTCAGTGTCTTGCTAAAGGACACTTCGACATGCAGACTGCAGACAAAGCAGGAATCAAACCCCTGACCCTCCGATCAATGGTCGGCCACACTACACCTGTGCTACAGTTAATGCTGGGAATATTAGCACATTAACTTTTTGATTAATGTGGGCCAATTAATGCATTTTTTTTTTTTTTTAGATATGCTGTCAGGTCACTCCCTGAGGAGGTGGTGACTGGTTTGTCCCTGAAGCTGGCTCAGTTTAAAACAAGGGTAGATCCTGTTTATCAAGAGTTTAAATTTCCACTGCACTAAACTAATCCTCCGGTACTCAGGGCGACCTCATTCGGTGTGCACAAACCCCACTTAAGGCACGCACACACACACAGACCTCATGTAGCACTATGGACTAGAGCTGGTCACTCAAAAGTATGAAAAAAGGTAGCATTTCTGTCAGAGTGAACGTAAAAAAAACACATTCCAATATAACGTGGATAAAAGCTTCTAACTTACAAGGACAGGAGCTCTGAATATCAGTTAAGAATTGCTGCTTTTGTTTATTCTTTAATGGTTGAGATAATTAGGAAAGTTACCTTTAGTAGAAGCACTGACTTCCTCTTTGACCATTTCAAAATAAAGCAGGAAATGTGATAGCAATATTAAAAATGATAGTTTTGAAGAGAACTTGACTCCTTCATAATGAACTGAAAAAGAATATTAAAAATTGCTATCGTAATATTTTTTCATTTGAATATACATTTCATGATTATCAAATATTTTATGTTTCTCTAGCAGTATTTTTGTTGAATATGGAGGTCACAGGTACGTATATTTCATGAATAAAAATGCAATTAAAAGTTGCTCAAAAATCTTTTTTTCATTATTTTCTTCATTGTAATTTTAGCGATTAATCACAATTAATTATTAAAAAAATGTGGAATTATTTAGTTTAAAATTTTTAATCAATTCCCAGCACTCTTTCATATATTTAAATTTTAAACTCTAGTTCTGTACCTCACTTAAACTAATTTCAATCTGAAGATGGTACATACGTAGGTGTTAGTTAAAAAACACCAACATGATTTTTTAATAATCAGTATAGATAATGGTGACAAATGTTTCTTTGTTAATGTAGTTATGACAGTCTTCCTGTTGTTGACATCAAGTTGCCTTACTTTTTTAACGTTCTCTTTTCCAGGTTGTACCCTCCTATCTGTGGATAACATTAGCAGTAAAAGTCTAGAATCTCACCTGGTCAGTGAGAAAAGTCTGACCTGCATCAAAACAGCCCCAAGTAGTCTAAAACCTCCCATTTTCATTTCAGATGTCACTTGTTCAGCTTTGACGGGATGATGATTTTCCTGAGCCTCCTGACCACATGAAAGCTTTGAGAAGGGTAAATAGAGTCCACAGGCAATGTTTGATGTCACGGCCAAAACGTCCAGGTGTTTTTACTGGCATTGTGGCATTTATGTGGTCTGAACTATATATCTGGGAGTTGCCTGCACAAAAGTGTGAGACATCCCTGCCAGGTATTCCCTTACTTCATAAAGTCCATTCGACTGTGGGCAGCTGATTCACTGGAGTTTGAGTGTCACCCATAAAACCCAGAGTGTTTAGACTCTCCCCTGACATGGGCATTTTTCTTAAAATTAGAAAAAAGGACCCCACACATTCTATTGGACAGATCTCATTGCAAAATATAAATGTTCACAAACGCCCTGCACTTCCACATTTTAGAACTTGAAGATGCAGTCCATTACAAGGAAACCTGTTATTGTTCCGAGGATAAACTGAAACTGTAATTTTGCGGGGCGTAATTTGCCACGTGAGGGAAAATAGCAGCTTCTTTCAGAAAAGATCCGGCTCAAGGAGAACCTTGTCACCTTGTATCTCGACATATTTACTGTACCTGGACGCACTAATGTGCCTCTGTAATGCCTTTCTGGTAATTATACTGCCAAGACCCCTGTTGGGGTAATTATACTAAAAACACCCTCATTAGCAGCATCAAGATGTAAACCCCCAGAAGCCTCACTATCTTTCCCCCTCATGCACGCTTGGAAGTTGAGTTATTTTGCCAACTGTTGTTCATTCTTAACTTTGTGCGTGTTGCAGTAGATGTAGCTCTCTTAAATATGCTGCAGGATATCAGATTGACATAAAAGTAAAACTCCTGTAACCTCGATTTTCTCACAAGCGTGGAAGCCCGTGGCTTTGCAGCAATTATGCTGAATGAAGGATGCTAACAAACCTAACAGCAAACAATGAGCTGTTTTCATTAGTGCGATTTAATTAAAGCATAATTGTTCAAAAGGTTTAAGTCATTTAGACAACGTACACAGTGAATGGGCACGAGCTGGCTTTTCACGTTACACACAAAGACACAGAGAGATGGTTTAAATGTCTGGAGCCAGCCATTAGGCAAAAAGGCCATAAAAGAGTGGTGACTAAAAATGTAGCGGCGAGTTTTCCTCCTCTCTAGCGAAATGGACATACTACTCACCAGAACAAACCAGCAAAGAAATTATAACAGTCCTGAGCACCGCATTGTCTGACAATTTGCTGTCTTTAAATTATTCAGAAGGAATGCTTTTTTATGTCAGCAACTGTGCATTTTCCAGTGACAAAGCTAACCTCGCCTAATAGTTTCACTGAGTCTGCCGTTTTATGACTGACATAGCAATAAGCAGATTGTCCAGATATTTATGCCATCTGCAGGCAGGAGAGATAATTAAAGTATATAAATTAATCAAGTGCAATTAATTAGAGACTTTATGTTTGCAGCAGTACATCTTTGCATGTATAATTTATATTTATTGATTTGTTTGGTTTCATTAGCCTATAAGATAACAGTGCAAATGCATTAGAGGGGAAAATGCACAATTAGCATGCGGTAAGGGCTGCTGGTAATTGATAGATCAGCAGGCTCTCCCTGCAGATATAAAGCTGTGTAAACTGTCATAAGCAGTTACAATCGATGACTGATCTTTCGCACCATATCTCTCGCTTGATTAATGATGTTTTTGAAAGCGGCCCCCCACTTAATGGGAGCCTGATAGGCATGCAGAATTTACTGTTTAATCAGGGGAAAGAATTTATTGCGGTCCGGATCCCGTGTCGTTGCTGGTGGAAATGTATGATTGGTCTCTGTAAGTGCTATGCTGATGTTATTTGCTCCCGTCAGCAGCCAATATGGCTGAGCATTAAGAGCTTTGTGCTTCCCAGCTGATTTTTCATTGACTGCGCTGCCATCGTTCATCACTGGCTGGTTTCCCTCTGTTGTGCAGAGCTGAGAGGGAAGCAAGCTGGGAAGTCAATAGCAGCCGGCGTTTTCACAGCATTCCAGCATTTCCTGCAGTGCTAACAGTGTGTAAACTACTCGAAGAATGAGAGACACTCACTCATTTCCTTGAAAATGAGGCTGTGTTCTTCTCCAGCCACATACAAAGTTAAAAGTGTTTACGTTTATTTTGATAAGTAATGTTTGTTGCTTATCCTGGTGATATGTTAACTCAGGGGCTGGCAGCAGAGCGACCTAAGGAAGTTGTTTTGTTTGGCGTTCATGACCCATTTCACTTTCATATTCTTTATCTGTAACTGTGTTGTGACCATGTATAGAAAACCAGCATCATGTGAAATGGTAGCTCCTCTTTGGTGTGGCGGACATATTTTAAAGATGTTGTCATTCTGTGCTGCGTCATTGATAATTCATGTGGCTGTAGCGATATAATTACTGTAAATAGGATGTGGGCTTTATGGGCACCACATGTTGCTATCTGGGAAAAGCTTCTGTGTATTTCTGCTCGGTGATCACTTCCCCCTGTTGTCTGTTTCGTTATCTCACACCTCTATGGTATTGCCAATACAGGAGAGGCGTGAGTGTGTTGCTTGTTTTTCTAAAAATTTAATGTAGTTATATAGTACAGTACATACAGTACCACAGATAATGCGTTTCAGGAGTGGCATCCCGCACCTGAATGCCAGACATCATACATATTTGCCCTGTGTCTCAGGCAATTTCCTCTCCTTGTTTCACTGTAAATACTTAGAAACACCGCCCCCTGTTTAAGGTTGCAAATATGTGCAAAGGAAGCGGAAGAAAGCATTTACCCTGTGGTGCTCCAAATTCAGATCTAAAATTTACACCTGCTGAAACCTTCTCTCATTTCCTGTCCTTGGGGTTGCTCCGGAGGAGGGGAAACGAAGATGATTTTTGGTGACGACTTTACTATTTGTACCCTGTCATTGCGTTGGACTTTCTTTTTGTCAGCTTGTTTAAAGGTCCCATTCATGGAAAAAATGCTTTTTTTGTAGGTTTAACCTTTGGAAATGTGTTAATGGTAACATAATTATTAAAAAAAAAAAACCCAAAAACATCAAACTGTCACTTCTTTTTTAAAAACACAGTCTTCATCTCGTTTTTGTGTCCGATTAGCCATTTTATTTCTTCCGGGGTTTTTTCTTTGTATCAAGAAAACGTAAGCCTGGCCTTGTTATGTGCTGCAGCTCTGTCATTGGCCAGCATAGACGTCTGTCTTCAAATGTGGATGAGTGGGGAGGCCAGCCATGCATTAGCTTCAGAGCTAACAGTGTTACTAGGGAGTTTGCTTACCAAGCATGGTTGATATTGTTACATCCATCAGATTTCACTCAACTAAGTAAACATCCCTGTTTCCACCTGGTTCACTTATCCACAGTCAATAATATGTCTTCTGCCCAGGAGGTAATGGTTTCATCCGTGTTTGTTTGTTGGTTTGTTGGTTTGTCTGTCAGCAGGATCACACAAAAACTACTGGACAGATTTGGGTGAAATTTTCACCATAGGTGATCTTCCGGCTACAGAGGAACCCATTACATTTTGGTGATGATCCAAGAACGCATGCCTCCACCAAGGCTCTTATCTTCTCACAGTGTGTTGTTAGCAAGAATCCTCCAAAACCACTCAACAAACTTTGATGGAGTTTTCACCAGAAGTGACTCTTGGTCTACACACAAACCCATTACATTTTGGAGGTGATTCATGAGGAATGGAAGGAACCTTGGTGGAGGCCTGCACTCTCTGAGTGCTTTTCTAGCTTGTTGTAATTTTTTGCAATGATGCTACATCGATCTGTTAGCATTAGTTTGGCCAGGCAGTTGGCATCAGTGTTGGATGTAACGCGTTACAAAGTAACATTACAAAGTAACTCGTTACAGTAATTTGATTACTGTTCGGTGTAACGTGGTAATGTAACATGTTAGTCTGATAAATGTAGTAATCCCGTTAGTTACTAATCCGCAAAGATTGCATTACTAATGCTTCTTTTAAATGACTTACAAAATGGGAAAGCAACTGCACTGCTAGTAAACAGTAGAAGAAGCAGTAGTGGTGCCCACTTCCGTTTCAGCCATTACGCTTCTATAAATATCAGTGGGCACGTAAGTCCGGCCTCTTTGCCGAATCCGATACTCTTGCCTGGTGGCTATCTTGTGTGTTGCCAACCCCTGCAATAAAGCTAAGTTCAAATGTGCAGCTGGCCTTGTCATTATATGGTAATTCCAGACATAACACCAACGGCACTTGCAGCGGCCGAGGGGAATCATACAAATGGAAGAGTTGAGTAAATCAGTGTTTGGTGGCTGGAGATATGCTCATTACTTCGAATATGTTTAGCGAAAGGACAAGAACATGACGGTAATGTGCAAACTTTGTCCGGGCAAACTTTTAAACTAAGTTACCCTGGTAACTTAGTTTAAAAGTATATTCAATAAGCCATGTTGTTTTCCTTAAAACTTTCATTATAACTTGACATTCAAGGGTAGTGTTTTATTTTTATTTCAAACAGTAATTTATGTTTACACTGGATGGCAGGAACTGCCCATTTTTTAAAGGTTTAGTTCTTAAAATGTTGAAAAATGAAGTTTGCACTTGGCCACAATATATAAAAGGGATATAGCTTTGTGCAATGTTTTCAAGCTTTTATTTTGTGAAATTTGCATACTCCCAGTACTGTTTTACATTTCTGTTAAGTGCCATCAGGGAAATTTTAATTTTACATTAAAGACAGAAGAACAAAAAAGCTTTTTCTTTGTCTTATTTGTTAGTATAGGTTATAAAAATGTGTAGTTTGGACATATACAGTTTAACTTATGTGGAAATATGGTACATTTCACTGACGCTATCTGAAAGTAATCCAGAAGTCATCTGTAATTGATTACTTTTGACAATGAGTAATTAAGTAAAGTAAGGGATTACATTTTTTAAAAGTAACTAGTAATTGGTAATGGATTACTTTTTTGAGTAACTACCCCCAACACTGGTTGGCATCAGTCAGTAACAGTGGAAAGAAAGTGACAGACAGGCTGCCTTAGCTTAAGGGTTGATCATTCTGATTTTCTTTAAATTCTGCTCACTTCCACTGGAATCCTTGTTCCATGCTTGACCATATACTTCATACTTAGAATTTTTCTTTTTTTTTTAGCTTATTTTCTTGAAGTATTACCTCTAACCGGGACCAAAGGGAGCTAGCAGTTTAGCCACTCATTCACGAAGGTTTCTGTGCTTATTGCACTCTGGGGACCAGTCATGTCCTATCGACCACTGAAACCACACACCCCTGTCCACCAGTAATGCATTATTTTATTCCTTCTTTGAGACAAATTGGCTGAGGCTCACTGCTGAGCTAACCGCTAGCCAGCTAAGATTAGCAATAGTGATGTAAGAGAGAGGATGGAGTTAAACGTGGCCTCTTAGGGCATTTAAAGAGACATGCACTGAAACCAGCCATTCTGAGTAAGGCTGCAAAAGTTGATTCACAGTGATGCTGCACTAATTAAATATTTAAAGGCAATTTTAAAAAAAAATATGTCACAAAGATTTCATTAAGACCTGTGGGAACTGTCAAAATACTGTTATCCTCTAAAAGAAAAGGATGTTTGTTAATTTGGAATAATCTAAAAACAGCTCACACAAGAAACTGGAAGAGAAACCTTTTGACCTCTCCCGCCTCCCCTGTCCTGAACCAGGAGAGGAGATAACAGCTGGAGATATTTGGAGCTTACCTCCATCAGTGTGTGAATGTGTGTGTGTGAATGGGTGGATGGCAGGATCTGTAAAGCGCTTTGGTCATCAAGAAATGAGAATAAAAGCGCTATATAAGTGAATGCCATTTACCATTTACCATTTTACCTCTCTAATCTTGTCGTCGGAGGTGGTGGAGAGGTGTGCCGCCTGACAGCGGAGCCGTACTGACACGGCCAGATCGCCGTGGCCTCAAAACCACAACAGGCCATCTGATATCCTTCTAAGGGATCCCTGGAGAGTGAGAGCTTCCATTTTTCTCAACTTGTGCATAAGTAAACTACAGGACCAGACTGGGAGGTCAAATCAATCTCTGCTATTTATTACATAGAAATGTGACACTCCATCTTAAATGCTCCCATCCAAAGTGATTTAGCCCTGTGTCTGCATTGTCTGCAGCCTGTGTGCTGGTGTGTGCATGTGTGCACGCCAGGGAGGTGGGGAGAGGCACATTTTACGACCATTGTGCCAAATTGTCTCTTTTCTCTGACTTGTGTCTTGTAAACAAAGATGGGTTAATATGCTCTTTGAAGGCAGTTTTATGTAAAGCTTTTAGCCCTGGTGTATGTATCATATTTACTGTAAGTACACTTCAAAGAGGCAGGCTAATGCAGCGAGAATGAGTAAGGATCATAGTCATGCACAGGTCAGCTCTTGAACACAGCGCCTAAATATGATCAGTATCTCGAGTTAGTTTAGTGCTCTTTGATGCTTCTTCAGGTTGTGTCTGTGTTAAGACGTTCAAACAGTGCAGGAAAGTAGGACAGTGACACAGTCATTAGGTCTTAAAGGAGGATGCAGTCCTGTTTCTGTGGGAAGCACAGCTCTGTTTACTGCGTGACAATGTGATATTGTGTGGCTCATGCTGTCTTAATTGGAAACAGTCTCACCCCACAAAAGGTGCATAAGACCCCTGATTTTGTAAGGCAATCTCAGCCCTCCCTTTTCCAACCATCACCACCACCCCCCCTTCCCACATCCACCTCCTTCTTTCCTCTGAAGAGCAGCACAACCCCCGAAGCATTTCCTTAATCCTCCGGAAGATCATGCTCTCCCACTAAATTTGGTACCTGTGGACAAACAATGGATTTTTCCATAATAATAAGTTGAACATTTCATTATGAGTGGCTAATGGATGGTCGGGCCTGGGTCTGAGCAGATACACAGAGAAGCTTCCTTTTGATCAGCAGTATTGGGTTAATCCATGGTAAGAAATAATGGAGGTTTAGAGTTGGGGGGGTGCAGTATCGAGCTGGGCTGAATTTACAGCCGAGAGGGCTCAGTAAAAGGATGATTTTTAGAGCCTCTCGCTGCGTATTGAAGGGAAGACTGTCTGACAAGTCATCAATGAGCCCCAGCGCTGTACTAAACTAATGAAAGCTGCATTTGATCTTCTTCGAAGAGGTTCAATACCACTCCTGCTATTATTTAAGTCCTCAGCTTCACCCAAACCTGTTTTCAGATTCACAGAAATCATTAAATTGCACAGTGAAGTAAACTGTGTTTGTAAGTATTGAATGAGGGGGAAATATCCAAACTACTTATAATGTATCCCTGTTGATTGCATCCAATAGACACTTCCTGACTCGTTTAGTGCCTGTCTAAGTCTTTCTGCACAGTTTACCATTCAAAAATTTGCTTTCAGGGCTTATAACCCTATAAAATACAGCCAAGGGTTACATGTTTAACAGTATACACAGTTAGTTCTGGTGCTCATGATGGAGGATAACATCCACACCTTTTGCACGATGCCCGTATCACTCTGCTTCATAGATAATTATGATTAATTAGCCAACAGTTTACTTATAATCTGAAGATGTACATGAGTACCGTGGAGTATGCTGCATCTTCTTTTACAAAGCAGGGACCTATGTGTCAAAAGACACTCTTGACATATCAAGAGTGAAATCACTCAGATGTGTCATGTCTGTGGGTTTTTTGCTGTGACACTTCAGTTAAGCTCCGCCTCTTGGTGAAAGGCAAGTTTAGACAGTGTTTATGGTGATGTTGTAGAGGGTGTAAGGAAAGGATGTGGAGGCGAGGCACGAGCGTAAGTCGACGCAGGTTCTTTATTGACCCTCTAACATAAATACAGCCTGTGGACCCCAGCGTTACCTGCTGAGGCCGCGTGTCTGGTAGGAGAGTTTCTGCATTGCTGAGGCATGTATAACAAGCTCTTTTATAGTGTCGTGGGTGGCCCTCGCGGGCCATTATTGAGACGCTGTAGGCAGCCGATGAGTTTGCATATTTATTAACAGAAGATATAAATGACAAAATAATAAGCCACGTGGGGCAAAAACACATACAAGAATTACAGCCAAGGCTCAGTAACAATACATTCAGGATAAGGAGTAAACTTACTGATAACATGAAGATCAAGAGGGTGACTGGAGCAGGGGATAGGGACTCCAGCTGAACGCTGGGGGAACCAACGTTACACGAGGTCTTAAAGCCAGGAGAAACTTCAGCTGCTCCCTTAAATAGGGCTTAGAGTATTAATCAGACAATGAGAACTAATTAGAGGAATATGATCCAGCTGTCACTGCGCAGCTCGACTCAGACAGCCGGAAGCCCTGCCGGGACGCTGTCAAAATAAGAGCCCGGGAAGGCCATAAGGAAACTAGCACAGAATGATCGGGGAAAATACTGGATGATCCAAGCGCCGACAAAATCAGCTCTCAGACCATGACAGTAGTCCCCCCCAAAAGGCGCATTCCAGGCACAACACAACATCCAAGTCTCCCCCCCACCCAGAAGGCTACCCAGGCCAACCCAGGGTGTGTGGAGGGTGAACAGGCCAGGAGGGCGAGAACCACAGAAGAAAATGCGAAACCCTAACCAGAAAAACAAACAAACAAACAAACACACAGAGGGGAACAAAGAACCAGAAATGACCAGGGTTGAATATAGAAAAAAAAAAAAATAAGGACATGGTGCAACAATCTGAGCATAGATGAAATACAAACAGAACAAGGCAACCAGGAACTAAAATACAGGTACCCATTAAAAAAAAACAAAAAAAAAACATAATACCCTAACAGTAGGAGAGAAAAAAAAAAAAAAAACTCAAGCCACAATGTAGAGCAGCAGTACCACAAATACAATCAATAATTCACAGGCAAGGGAACCAAAAACAAAAGAAAAAAGGAGCATCTCTCAATTCACAAATGGACCAGAAAAACAAATACAGGCACATGAAAACACAGCGTACCCTAATAATACCAGAAAACGGAAGGGAAAAAAACCACGATAAAGCGCGGCGATATACAAATAGTTCAAAAGAGACCATGGACAAAACACAAGAGCATCCCAACATTTACAGAGTAGAGAAAAAAACACTACAGGGATGGCGACAGGCAAAGCACAAAAGAGAGGAAAAAGAAAAAAAAAAAAACAGTTCAGGTGGTCTACCTGCATCCCAGGCTCAGAGAAACAGTACCTCTGGCAAAGAGGAAGCAAAACCAAACTGTCCGGGCGGCCTACCCCAGTCCTGGGCCCAGAGCAACAGCACCTCTGGCGGCCGGACCAGGTCGCCGAACAAAGAATCCAGTCCGTCGGGTGGCTGACCCAGAACGCCGAACTGGCGAAGTAGCTTCATGGGCGGCCTCCCAGGCAACCCACGTCATTAGGCCACCAGGACCACAGGGAAGAACTCAGAGGCGACCTCCCTACCGAGAGGGATAGTGAGGGGAAGCCAATCCGAATAAGGGGAATCCCAGCGGCACCTGGTGGAGGGAAAAAGGGATTAAGGAAACGAAGAGGGATCACAATGGGCCCCGATTGGGTCAGTGTAGCACCCACAGCGGACCCCGATTGGGTCAACGTTGCACCCACGACGGACCTTGACTGGGCCGTAACAATACCCACGACGGACCCTGACTGGGCCGGAACAACACCAGGGATGACCTCCAGACACAAACCCGGACCCTCCAAAGCAACGACCGGAATGGGTTCATCACCGGTGACCCTGGGAGGAGGCTCAGAAGAAGAAAAGAAACCGGGATCAGAATCACCGGCAGCGGCAGAGCGTGGCGAGACATGCTCGGATGCAGCGGACGGCTGCACCCGGCTCGTTTCCCCGAGAGACAGGCAATAATGCTCCAGAATAGAAAAGAGGAAAACAAAATAGAGCACTTGCCTGATCTTGGGCTCTACCGCCACCCAGGATTTTGACGATCCAGGTTCAGAGGGCTGAAGGTCCACTCCCGGTTCCCACTCGAGTGCGGCAGGCTCCGCAGCTGGCATAATGGTTTCCACAGTCTGGGGATTCCCTGGCGCTGAAGTCCATGCCGAAGGCCTGCACGACGTGGCGGCAGGGGATCCGTGGCCTGCTGGGTCGGACCATTCTTCCGTGAAGACCCGGGGACTCTTGATCGTCGGTGCAGGCTCCAACCAGCAGTCCGCCCTCCTCCTCTGCCCGTGACTTGGCTGCGGGGCTGGTACCAGGCTCTCCAGAGCCACAGGCTCCCTCCTCATCCGGCGGAGTAGTCCTGGCACCAGGGGACGCTCCGGGGAAGGAGACACAGAGGATGCAGGTTCACAATTACTAACTGCAGCAGGTGGAGGGAGCTCGGAGGACTGTGAGCCCCGAACTCCACCCCCAGGAGTCAGACAAGGCAATTCACACAGTGAAGGGAAAGAATGAAAAGACACTTGCCTGCTCCGCTGAGGGTCGATGGAAACTGCTGCAGTGGGCTTGGTTTTCTCCTCTCCCCTTTGAATGGTGATGGAGGGCCCCCCGGGAGGACTAAGAGGAGCCGCTTCCACAGGATCAGGAACGGGGACAGCCGGAGTCAGACTCGTGGAGCTCACAGCAGCTGGGAGGAGCGTCGAGGAGGAGGGAGGAGCAGCCGAGGCAGTCCGGGGACGCAGAGCTGACGGAACAGCAGGAACATACAACCCGGAGGAGGCTGCTGTCTTAGCCCTCTGATGTGATGCAGAGGCAACAGCTGGCTGGGAGACAGAGTTCATGCGGCTTCCCAGAACTGGATCTGGACGGGGTTCTCACTGAGGCTTACTATAAGCATGGTGATGACTTTTACAGGCAGAGGGTGAGGCGAAGGTGAGGTCAGGGAAACGCCGCTCCTGCACAGAAACAAAGGCGAGCAGATGAGCGTATTCGGGGTAATCATAGAGTTCAGGATTCCTCTCCACCAGTCTGACTGCCACTATCACATGCTTAATAATTTGGGTTGGATGGGAGGCAGAACGAGCTGCAGCCACTCGGTCCTGGATGGTCACTGCTGTCCGCTGAATCTCCATCGAGGGAATCCTGCTTCCTGCCGGAGTTTCACTCCAGACCACAGAGCTTTTCCCGGAGTGCCGAGATCTCCGCCGTCCTCATCGTGATTTATGGATGGTCAGCGTAGCGAGGATGGTGATTAATAGATGCCTCTGTGAGGTCCAGGTACCAGCATGAGTTGCTGGGAATGGGGTTGCTACAAGTTTGCGAAAGGAGATCATCTATCTCAATGAGGGCCATCACTAGCTCGTAGCCCAAGCTCATAGCGTAGCCCTTGCGTGGTGATGCCATCTCCCAGCACACTGGTACGCAGAAAAGGAAAAACTACAAGCCCAAACAATGCAAACTCATGGTGACCAGCGTCTCGTTTTGGCTGCGACCTACTGTCAAGGGTGGCCCTCGCAGGCCATTATTGAGATGCTGTAGGCAGCCGATGAGTTTGCATATTTATTAACTGAAGATATAAATGACAAAATAATAAGCCATGTGGGGCAAAAACATATACAAGAATTACAGCCAAGGCTCAGTAACAATACGTTCAGGATAAGGAGTAAACTTACTGATAACATGAAGATCAAGAGGGTGACTGGAGCCGGGGATAGGGACTCCAGCCGAACGTTGGGGGAACCAACGTTACACGAGGTCACAGCCAGGAGAAACCTCAGCTGCTCCCTTAAATAGGGCTTAGAGGATTAATCAGACAATGAGAACTAATTAGAGGAATATGATCCAGCTGTCACTGCGGAGCTCGACTCTGACAGCCGGAAGCCCCACCGAGACGCTGTCAAAATAAGAGCCCGGGAAGACCATAAGGAAACTAACACAGAACGATTGGGGAAAATACTGGATGATCCGAGAGCGGACAAAATCAGCGCTCAGACCATAACATATACACATTATACAGACAGAGAGAATGCATGGCACATTAGCATAGTGATTGTCATCTAATACACATCAGTCAATACACATCATTAGCATGGCATCAGCTAGCGCCCGGCCCGGACGTCCTCTCCGAGGACGCATACATAACAGTTCCGTCTGACTGCCCCCTGGGGCTCTCTGTCTGTATGTAAATTGTCCTCCGTTTCCTCCAGCTCTGATGAGTGTGAGATAGTGTCCATCTGCAGTGTGCTGGGTCACCACACGGCTCCCCTCAGAACACTCAGAAGGGGCTGTGACACCCCCCCCCCCGGTTGTTTGGGCTTCAGCTCCGGTAAAACTGTCCTGTTGTAGAGGAGTATTGGAGGGCATGTCAGTCCGTGGGGGGACGGGGGAGGGGTGGAAAAGACAGTGTGCTCCACTTCGAGTTCCAGCACGTTGAACGGCCGTGGATCGTGGGCTCACAGGGTCGGTGCGCGTCGTGTGTAATGGAACAAACCGGCGATCGGCCGGCTTTAGGGAGTGAGGTGCGGGAAGAGCGATGTGGAGGGGGAGGGGGAGGGGGTGGGAATAAGTGAGTGCCAGCCCGGGATGTCAAAAGTGTCTGGGCAGCGCAAAAATTGCATGTGGATCCGCCATGATAAGGGACTTTCCCGGTAAACCTGGTGGTGATCCACAGCAGCTGTGAAAAAAATTAAGTTTCAGACTCCTCGTGCAGCTCAGTCCTGCGAAGATGTGGGGAAGGCGAACGGCCAAATTCCCCAAGGATGCGTAGCTGCTGTGAAAAAAAACTGAAGCTGTGTGAGGGACTTGGTGGTTTGGCTTTAGGTGCGGAATCCGCCCGAAAGTCATGGGGGAAAGCAATTGGGTAAATTCCCGCTGTGCGCTGTGGCTGAGAAACCCATACAAAGTCCCGTATGCGGGCTGCATGTCTGCTTCAGGTGCATGAGCAGCCCTAAAGGTTCCGAGGATGGCGATGGGCCATGTTTCTCGGGCTTGTGCAGCAGCGGAGGACAATGTATAAGTCTGTGGAGCCGGTTTGCTCCTGGTGCGTGACGCTTGCCTGGCACAGTGACGACATAGCTGGAAGTTGCGCTGTCTTTGTAATCCTGCGGTGTGCATGCGGGCCTTCTGTGCGCAGAAAGTCCACTGTCGAGAGGTTGAGTCAGAGTCGGGGAGCTTGATGGAAATCAACGCAGACGGCGCCGATGATCTTCCCCGTTCAGGCTGTTTCTGTGTGTTGCTCGTGTCGCTGATCCTTGTGCATCTCAGTCCCAGTGCCGCGCTCTCCGTCCGGCCCTGGAGGTCGCCATCATGGAGACAGGATAAGGCGCGCATGCTCCAGTGTGTATGTGAAGGATGTAAGTGATCCCCGGTCTCTGGAATCCACAGCATGGTGATAGGGAGCAGATAGTCATCCCACGTCAGGTCACCATGTGGTGTGTGGCATAAGGGAGAGACAGTTCATCTCCATCAGGTCACCAATGTGGAGAAAAAGGAGTCCATGGCATGGCGAAAGGGAGAGATAGTCCATTTCACGTCAGGTCACCAATGTAGAGGGTGTAAGGAAAGGATGTGGAGGCGAGGCACGAGCGTAGGTCGACACAGGTTCTTTATTGACCCTCTTAACATAAATACAGCCTGTGGACCCCAGCGTTGCCCGCTGGGGCCGCGTGTCTGGTAGGAGAGTTTCTGCGGTGCTGAGGCATATATAACAAGCTCTTTTATACATGTTATACAGACAGAGAGAATGCATGGCACATTAGCATAGTGATTGTCATCTAATACACATCAGTCAATACACATCACTAGCATGACATCAGCTAGCGCCCTGCCCAGACATCCTCTCCGAGGACACATACATGGATAGCAGGATCTGTAAAGCGCTTTGGTCATCAATAGATGAGAATAAAAGCGCTATATAAGTGAATGCCATTTACCATTTACCATTTACATAACAGTCCCGTCTGATTGCCCCCTGGGGCTCTCTGTCCATATGTAAATTGTCCTCCGTTTCCTCCAGCCCTGATGAGTGTGAGATAGTGTCCGTCCGCAGTGTGCTGGGTCACCACAATGTCACTATAACAGGTCTGTAGTGCTGAGCCATTCAGGACTAAGAATTGTATCTGGCCTTGGGATAAGAGGACAGAACTAAAGATTGAAGCTAGCTTCCAGGGCCGGTTAGCATTTTTGGACAGCTGCTTTGAAAATTTGACCCAAATTAAGATGGGTTTTACAATTGAACTGCTTTTAAGGACCAGTGCAGTTTCAGTCATTATCCTGGGCCACCGTGCATACAACTGGGCATATCCTTCAACCGATAAGTCTTTTTGTCACAGGATTTATTCTGTTTAATGTAGCAGTAGCCACCATTAGCCTTGTGGGATGTGGGTGGGATTATTCACAGATGCTGGTGTTAGGAGGAGGAGGAGAAGTGAAAAGATTTTGATGTGAAACTGTAAGACAGAGAAAGCTTTTTTGTAGGAAAAAAAAGGCATAAGATACCATTTTAGACGATGTAGATTTGTTTTTATAGGGGTTTATACAGTGGGGTAAAAAAGCATTTAGTCAGCCACCAATTGTGCAAGTTCTCCCATTTAAAAGAGAGGTCTCCAATTTTCATCATAGGTATACCTCAACTATGAGAGACAAAATAAGAAAAAAAAATCCAGAAAATCACATTGAAGGATTTTTAATGAATTAATTGGTAAATTCCTTGGTAAAATAAGTATTTGGTCAATAACAAAAGTTCATCTCAATACTTTGTTATATACCTTTGTTGGCAATGACAGAGGTCAAACGTTTTCTGTAAGTTTTCACACACTGTTGCTGGTATTTTGGCCCATTCCTCCATTGGTGGTGGGATGAGGTGCCCACATTTACTTGGACTTCTCGGTCTTCTTGGGCAGCAGCACAGCCTGGATGTTGGGCAGAACTCCACCCTGAGCGATGGTGACTCCTCCCAGCAGCTTGTTGAGCTCCTCGTCGTTGCGGACAGCCAGCTGCAGGTGACGGGGGATGATCCTGGTCTTCTTGTTGTCTCGGGCAGCGTTTCCAGCCAGCTCCAGGATCTCGGCGGTCAGGTACTCCAGCACGGCCGCCAGGTACACGGGGGCACCGGCACCCACGCGCTCAGCGTAGTTGCCTTTACGCAGCAGCCTGTGGACACAACCCACGGGGAACTGGAGTCCAGCCCTGGAGGATCGGGACTTAGCCTTAGCGCGGGCTTTACCGCCTGTCTTGCCTCTTCCACTCATGGTTTCAGGATCTTCTTCTGGGAGTTACAACTGAAAGAAAATATGTCTTGTCCAGGGACAAGAGTTGCAAATTAGCTAATAGCTATACACTCTATGTGCAACACATCAGATTGATTGTCTTTGATTAATTGTCTATGTTTATTGCACTGTCCCTGTCAAATAAACTAATCTACTACTACTACTCTAGAGCAATGATGTTTTGGGGCTGTCGCTGCGCAACACAGACTTTCAACTCCCTCCAAAGATTTTCTATGGGGTTGAGATCTCGAGACTGGCTAGGCCACTTCAGGACCTTGAAATGCTTCTTACGAAGCCACTCCTTCGTTGCCCGGGCGGTGTGTTTGGGATCATTGTCATGCTGAAAGACCCAGCCACATTTCATCTTCAGTGCCCTTGCTGGTGGAAGGGGGTTTTCACTCAAAATCTCACGATACATGGCCCCATTCATTCTTTCCTTTACACGGATCAGTCGTCCTGGTCCCTTTGCAGAAAAACAGCCCCAAAGTATGATGTTTCCACCCCCATGCTTCACAGTAGGTATGGTGTTCTTTCTCCTCCAAACACGACAAGTTGTGTTTTTACCAAAAAGTTCTATTTTGGTTTCATCTGACCATATGACATTCTCCCAGTCCTCTTCTGGATTATCCAAATGCTCTCTAGCAAACTTCAGACGGGCCTGGACATGTACTGGCTTAAGCAGGGGGACACGTCTGGCACTGCAGGATTTGAGTCCCTGGCGGCATAGTGTGTTTCTGATGTAGCCTTTGTTACTTTGGTCCCAGCTCTCTGCAGGTCATTCACTAGGTCCCCCCGTGTGGTTCTGGGATTTTTGCTCACCGTTCTCGTGATAATTTTGACCCCACAGGGTGAGATCTTGCATGGAGCCCCAGATCGAGGGAGATTATCAGTGGTCTTGTATGTCTTCCATTTTCTAATAATTGCTCCCACAGTTGATTTCTTCACACCAAGCTGCTTACCTATTGCAGATTCAGTCTTCCCAGCCTAGTGCAGGTCTACAATTTTGCTTCTGGTGTCCTTTGACAGCTCTTTGGTCTTGGCCATAGTGGAGTTTGGAGTCTGACTGTTTGAGGTTGTGGACAGGTGTCTTTTATACTGATAACGAGTTCAAACAGGTGCCATTAATACAGGTAACGAGTGGAGGACAGAGGAGCCTCTTAAAGAAGAAGTTACAGGTCTGTGAGAGCCAGAAATCTTGCTTGTTTGTAGGTGACCAAATACTTATTTTCCACCATAATTTGCAAATAAATTCTTTAAAAATCAGACAGTGTGATTTTCTGGATGGTTTTTTTCTCATTTTGTCTCTCATAGTTGAGGTATACCTATGATGAAAATTGGAGACCTCTCTCATCTTTTAAGTGGGAGAACCTGCACAATTGGTGGCTGACTAAATACTTTTTTGCCCCACTGTATCAACAGATACTGGAGTCAGTTTGTCTTGGCCTGTCCTTGCCACTGATAATACCTCTATCTGCCAAGAATGTGTTGCTAGTCCAGCAGGGCTTGGACATTGTACGGGTTAACAAGGTCAGGAGTTCCAGGCAGCGGAAGGCGAATTACAGAGCTGCGTGGATGAATCTGATCAGACCTAAATCAAACAGTCATTGTTGCCCCCAACAGACTGCTATGATGATGATGATGATGATGATGATGATGATGATGATGATATCAACTGGAGTCCATCTTTAAGACAAATATATGCTAGTTGTCTCCAAGCTAGGAGGTGGGATTGAGCCAGCTAATCTTATCAATAGCAACATAAGCGGGGCAGTGGAGTTAAATGGGTTCTTAGAGATTTAAAGAGACATGCACTGAAACCAGCCATTCTCAGAAAGGCTACAAAACAAGATTCACAATAACACCACGAGAATTAAATAATTAAATGAAACTGGACTAAAATTAGTCACAAACATTTCATAAATACCTGTGTGAACTGTTAAAATGTGGAAAAAGTGCTGTCGATGACCTCTTTGAAGAAACGAGCTGATTGCATGTCTTTGGGTTTTATGATGTCACAAACCAACAAGCCCAGCCGATCAGTAGATGGATGGATGGATGAATCAGAACCAGAATAAACTTTATTGTCCCTCACGGGAAATTTGTCTTGGATGACAGTGATACATAATCCTGCATTCACCTTCAGTCACAATTTAAAACAACACACAGTCAGCAATGTTTGTATACAAAAATTAACAATAAAATAATAATAATAATAATAATAATAATAATCCACAATAAAATTACATCAGATCAATAAGTAATTTGAACAGTAAAAACCTAGAAAACTAAAAACCAAGCTTAGAAATAATAATTGGAAGAACAGACCTAAGCATTAAGAGCAGCTAAAATGGGGCTCATGTCCTGTTCAGCTCAGCAAGTTCCTTATTTAACAGATCTATTGATGTCGGTACAAAAGAGAGCTTATAGCTGTTTGTTTTGTGTCTGATTGCTCTATAGTGTCTCCCTGAAGGTAACAGCTCAAAATCAGGATAAAGGATATGGGATGGGTCCTTTAAAACTGTGTGGGTCTGATTAACAACAGTTTTCTCATATGTCGACTGGAGAGACTGATAATTTATATTTCCTATTACTTTCATCATAACTTTTACCAGTTTCTCTGTCTTAGATTTGGACTGGCCTGTAAGCGAACCATACCATGGATGGATGGATGGATGGATGACTTTATTAATCCCAGAGGGAAATTAAATTTAGAGGGAAATTAAATTTTCAGAGCAGAAAGGTACCAATCACAGTATGCAAATGATAAAAAGTAACAAGGGTAGGGTGCTGTACCTTGTGCAAAACAGTCATGTGCAAAAGAGTCATTTCCAGTACAATATAAATTATAGTGCAGTGTATATTGTAGACTGTATGTAGTAAAGATGGTTTAATATCTAATATAATGTATTATATCATAATAATATAGTATGTTTTGCATAGCAATGATTCATATAATTAGAATTAATCAAAATATAATAATATGAAATAACATGTGATGACATGATGTCTAATATGGTAATAAAGTGCAAGTATAGAGTAGAATGTACTAGGACCAGTGTGAGGTGCTGTTAGTCCTGAAGAGCATCCTCCTACCTGACACAGACAGATGAACTGAAAAGTCTTATTCCAGCGGGTATGAATGACCTCCTGTATCGCTCCTTAGCACAGCGGGTCTGGGTGAGTCTGTTGCTACAAGAGCTTCTAAGACTGCTAAGTGTTTTATAGAGAGGGTGTGAGGTATTGTTCAGATTTTGGCCACAGTTCTGTCCCCCACCACCTCCCCAGCTGTGGCCAGCTGCAGTCCCACCACAGAGCCAGCCATCTTGATCAGTGTGTTCAGCCTGTTTGCATCCTTTGCTTTTGATGGTGCTAGCAACAACAGACTGATAAAACAAGTGGCGGAACCTTTCACGCATGCTGAAGGACCTGAGCCTCCTGAAGAAGCAGAGACGGCTCATGCCCTCTCGCTGATGGCCTCGGCGTTTGTGCCCCGCTCCAGCTTGTAGTCCTGGTTCTCTTCATCAGCAAAACAGACTGACAGACGTCTCACTTGTGACTGGTCTACTTCAAAAAAACCTTTGCACAGCCAGATTTGGGGCTCAGTATAAACTAGTCGGCACTCACAAAGTGCATACTTCTACCAAGGCCGTTTGTCCACAAATGAAAATGTGATTAAAATGCACTAATTGATAGAGGATCGTAAGTTGAATGTGCCTGTGTATGGCCGGGTTGATTTTCCTGATATCAGTTAAAATGTTTAAAGAACAAAACCCTGTATCTCACTGTTAAAAAAGTGACAGAGTGATCGAGGAAGCTGATATTGACCTGCTCCAAAATGTCATGGATTAATCTTTAGCCAAAGGGCTCATTATCTCCCCGGCAGAGATAAGGAGCTGGCTGAAAACAGACACTTTTAGACGGGACTTTAAAGAAAACTATTTTGATGAGTTATAAAAGAGCACCAATGGTTTTGGTCTTTAAAACTACATATATATACTGTAGGTCTTCAAACTTTGAATTAATTTCTAGAAAATGCACAATATAGGACCTTTTAATTATAAAGAGATACACAGCAAAAGTTTTTGTTTTTTTAGTCATGCAATCAGACTTTACTGCTTTTATTACTGCTTTGTTTGGTCTTCTTGTGTGGTCTCCTCACTTTATTCTTCACAGTGACACTCCAGTGTACAGGACACACTTCATACATCCTATGTGTGTATTGACCTTGCCTGTAATTTACCTTTCAGTGCTCTAAGAAGCCCACTCGAAAGTCAAACCTTTATTCAGACATCAAATTTTATCTTTTGCTCAGAAATTTCACACTTGTTGTTGAATTTTGATGCCCAAATGTTAAAGGCCACCCCGTCCACACTTGAGAGGACAGCGGGATGAAAGATTTGGCCTGAGCGTGTGCCAGGAACCGGGGCATGCGTCATCTGCTAACATCAATGATGGGGCTGCACCCCAAGCAAAACAGCCCATCCTCGCACTTGAACTGCAGTGATTCAAGGTTATGTTAACTGAAGCATGTTGAAGTAATAATATAAACACTGTGATAAACCAGCAGTTGGAAGATTTCTGTAATAAATCTGGCCAGAGGGGGCCTGACTGAAATTTGTGATGACATCAAGTGGTTGTTAGTGTAAAAGTCTCCCATTATGCATCTGTTCTGCATCGATTCAGCGTACGTCCTGCAGCAGCTTTAACAGGCTTTTTTGCTAGGCCTACTGTGGCAAATACATAAATGAATAGAGAATAATTGAAGGGATAAGCACACTTTTTAAATAATAAAAGGTATTTAATCAATTGTGCGACCTTGGAAAAACAAAATGAATATTAAAAAGTTTCTTGTATAAACTTCTATCCAGTTATTCCTGTTTTGAACTTTATTCAACAGTAACTCAAAACATATAAAATATATGATTATTATACAGAATAACAAAGGACAAAAATAAAGACTAACAAAGAACATGAAATGTTACCAGTTACTCAAGTCTTGCTTCTTGCAAATTAGGTTCTTATTTTCACATTACAAAAGGCCATTCAAGGGTACAAAACGAGCCACAGTCACCATTCTCATAGCAGAAAGATTTTCCACAGACATTATGGACATCATCTCTAAATCACAGAATGACACTAGAGAGCACATACCTCCACCAAGGCCATATCTGGCAATGATAAAGACAGTGGAAAAAAGTGATCCAGATTATGCATCCTGACCTGGATCACCTCCACAGTCTACTGAGTTCATCTGTAGCCCAAGGTTCACCTCTGGTGAAAATTTCATCAAAATCCATTTGGTTGTTTTTTTGCATAATCCTGCTAACAGTCAGACAGACAAACCAACAACATGAAAACATTAGCTGTTTGCAGGAGCTAGTAAAGAAACCAAAATAAACTTTATTATTTTCACATTTTTTAGTCATCACTAACAACAACAACAATAATAATAATAATAATAATAATAATAATGGATTGCATTTATACAGCACCTTTCGAGATACCTGAAGCGCTACAATGGTAGCGGTAAGCTACTGCTGTAAGTGGGCTCACAGTAATATTTGAAACTTAAAGGACACTTGTCAACATTTTTGGGGACATTTATGCTTCTGTCCATTAAAGATGCTGTTTTTTTTATTGGGTTTTCTTTTGGACTGACTTTGTTTCTCAGCCTTTAATTCAAACAAAATTATTTTTATTTATAAATGCAGTAGTCTCATCATCCTTAAGCATTCCTTTGGTTAATTTAATTTAATGTATTTATTTGTTTATTGGCTGTATGATTTGAAAGAAAAGTTACAAAAGCTGTAAGGAAGGGGGGGAAAGATATCCTTAACCCTCTAATGCAATGAAGAAAAAACTGAAGAAGAAGAGTTGAATCCTCACCAGACAGAGGGAGAGTGATGGACAAACACTGAGCAGAGAAGGAGATGCATAGCAGAAGAGAGAGCAGCTGAGGATAGCCCTGCTAATCCTCACATATATATTCCCCTAATTAATCCTGATTAACACTTTTTAATCGGCCTGCTCAGGCTGCCACAGAATAAAGTGACACTCCCTAATGAATTAAACCTGCAATTTACGATTTGTGCCCATTTTTCTCTGTTTATGTTTTTTTTTCTTTTAGCCTCTCACATTGGTCCCGTGTGGGAGCCTCCAGTCTGTCAGTGGCGTGTAGTCTCACTCCACACTGGTTACCTGCTAAATGGCAGGGTCACACCTGCGCCGTTTTCTGGGGTCTGGAAAATCTGTCGGGTTATGGTTGTGAAGTGAGTGATCAGTCCAGCAAAAAAAAAAAAAAAATGTTTGAGGGTAGGGTATGTGGTCACAGCTTTTAGAATAGAAGGAAATTTGATTGGCTGTGTTGTTAACTCTTTGTTGTTCAAGTCTCCCCACAACTGAGTTAAATGAACATTTGAGACCTTTTTTGATGGTATTATACCAGACCTGTACCAGTTACTTTTCTAGCTGCACGTGAAATGCACAAGATAAACACACTCACACTCTTTGTCCTTGCATCAGTCCTATTTAGCTGCAGGGTCCAGATATTTACGGACCCGTCTCCACTTGGCTCAATCAATTGCGTCCTTGGTGGTGATGTTCACAGCCCTCATGTCATCCTTGATCCGGTCAAGCCATTATTTCTTTGGCCGTCCTCGCGGCCTCTTCTTACTTGGGCTGAGGCACAGGGCTGTCCGTGCCACTGAGTCCTCTTCACTGCAGAAAACGTGTCCGTACCATCACAGCTATGCCTCTCACGTTTTCCCAGTGCTTGTTGCCACTCCCATACGCTTTTGGACATCCTCATTCTTCATATGGTCGTGCAGGGTCAGGCCAAGCTTCCAGTGCCGCATACGCACCTCCATTCTCTGGAGTGTTTGCACGTGTTTCATTGTAGCGAGCTAGCATTTGCTTCCCTTGTAGGGCCACAGGGCAGATCACGGTCTTGTAGATCTTTCATTTGAGCCGCACTGGCATCTGGTGGTGGCATATGACACCAGTCACCTGCCGCCACTTGGCCCAGGCAGCGCTGACTTTGGCGCGGGCATCAAGGAGTGTGTCACCATCACTGCTGACTATCAAGCCATGGTATTTGAGGTGTGTACTCTTCATTTATACTGACGTTCCATCGGTTTGGTGTCCAAATTCCACATACTTGGTTTTTGTGATGTTGAGGCACATTCCATTCTCACCCAGCCCTGTCCCACACTGCTGCATTTGTTGTTCCAAGTGACCTTGGTCTTCAGCTCCCAGGACTGTGTCATCTGTATGCAACAGCATCCATGGGTGGAGCAGCCGGAGAAAATTGTGTGTGTGTGGGGGGGGGGGGCACTGACCCCTGATGCATGTCCACTGTGACGGGATATGGTGGTATCTGATCAGACGTTGCCATAGGATGCGACCAAAGATATTCCAGCTGGTGCATTGCCTCACCTGTCACAAAAGTTTGCCAAGGTTCTGGGGAGCCTCATTACCAGCTGAAGCCACGGGGAGCAGATTCAGATTCAGATTCAAAGATTCAGAGGCTTTATTATCATGTGCACAGTTAAGAAGTGCTACATTTCCCGAGCAATGAAATTCTTACTTTGCTCTCAGAACGAATGCCAAGGAAATAGGTACAGAAACAACAATTCTAATAAGGTCATGACACACAAACACAGTAACTCAGTCCTAATACAGCAGGTGATGGACTTTAGCAGCCATGAATACACTTGCATTGATGATACATATAAGGAAAGTGAAGATGAGGATGACATCATGTGTAGGAGATAATTGTTCTCTCTGTTGTTCCCATGTACAGCAGAGTTTTGATCTTACGTTTGTTGTTGTTTTATTGGAGATCTCTAGCAGGGAATATTTGAGTGTAGGAATTGCCCCCCAACACAACTCTCATCTTCATTTACTGTTTTGTTTTGTTGGGTTTTTTTGTCTTTCAGCTTTTTCCCTTTCAGGGTCGCCACAGCATATCATCACCTTAGATCCTGATGATCCACACATTGATTTGGCAAGGATTTTTATGCAGGATGCCCTTCCTGACACAATCCTCCCCATTTTATTGGGGACCGGCACAGGGAGTACACTGGCTTGTGCCCTCTCTGTGGCTGGGTAACCAAATATGTATGATTTTTATATATATACAGTGGTGGGAAAAAGTGTTTGCCCCCTCCTGATTTCTCATTTTTTTGTATGTTTGTCACACTTAAATGTCTCAGATCATCAAACAAATTTAAATATTAGACAAAAATAACAGAAGTAAACACAAAATGCAGTTTTTAAATGAAGGTGTTTATGATAAAGGGAAAAAGAAACCCAAACGTAAATGACCCTGTGTGAAAAAGTGATTGCCCCCTAAACCTAATAACTGTTTGGGCCACCCTGAGCAGCAGTAACGGCAATCAAGTGTTTGTGATAACTGACAATGAGTCCTTTACAGCGCTGTGGAGGAATTTTGGCCCACTCATCTTTGCAGAATTGGTGTAATTCAGAAACATTGGAGGGTTTTCGAGCATGAATCGTCTTTTTAAGGTCATGCCACAGCGTTTCAGTCGGATTCAGGTCAGGACTTTGATTAGGCCACTACAAAATCTTCATTTTGTTTTTCATAAGCCATTCAGAGGTGGACTTGCTGGTGTGTTTTGGATCATTGTCCTGCTGCAGAACCCAAATGCACTTCAGCTTTAGGTCACGAACAGATGGCTGGACTTTCTCCTTCAGGAATTTTTGGTAGACAGCAGAAATCATGATTCCATTTACCACAGCAAGTCTTCCTGGTCCTGAAGCAGCAAAACAGCCACAGAACATCACACTACCACCACCATATTTTACTGTTGGTATGATGTTCCTTTTGTGAAATGCTGTGTCACTTTTACTTTGGATGTAATGGGACACACACCTTCTAAAAAGTTCAGCTTTTGTCTCATCAGTCCACAGAGTATTTTTACAAAAGCCTTGGGGATCATCAAGATGTTCTCTGGCAAAACTGAGATGAGCCTTTATGTTCTTTTTGCTCGGCAGTGGTTTTCACCTTGGAACTCTGCCATGCAGGCCATTTTTGCCCAGTCTCTTTCTTATGGTGAAGTCATGAACACTGACCTTAACTGAGGCAAGTGAGGCCTGCAGTTCTTTGGATGTTGTTGTGGGGTCTTTTGTGACCTCTTGGATGAGTCGTTGCTGCACTCTTGGGGTAATTTCGGTCTGCCGGCCACTCCTGGGAAGGTTCACCACTGTTTCATGTTTTCGCCATTTGTGGATATTGGCTCTCACTGTAGTTCGCTGGAGTCCCAAAGCTTTAGAAATGGCTAGAAAGTTGAACTCAGCTGTCCCAAGCTGTAATAAACCACAGTTAATTTATGCTGTAACGGGGAGGGGGGCTATCTCTTTTTCACACAGGGCCATGTAGGTTTTGAACTTTTTTTTACTCTTAATAATAAACACCTTGAATTAAAAACTGCATTTTGTGTTTACTTGTGCTATGTTTGTCAGATACAATGTACCTTAAGTCGGTAATTTTTCAAGTTTGTCATACTGTTATGAACATGGGACTGGACAAATATGCTTGCTGTCTTCAACTGCAGGTTTATTGAAGCTGTCAACATGTCCAAAATGACAAAAACTATCCAAAATATTCTCCAGAAAATTCTCAAAAGTAGACTGCATGTCCAAACAGTGGAATGCCAGGGCTCAGTAACGTCACTGCAGCACAACTCAGCATCCAAACAGCCAGCAGCCACAAATGGATCTCCCTCTTTCTTCCATAGTAAACATCCACAACTTTTAAGCAGATCAACACAAAACCATGGACCTCGTGTATCACAACAGACACAATTTCCCTTTTAGCAGAAAAATTGGAAACATAAACAAACAACTATTTCATCCGTGATGACACCCCACCATGCTGCAAAAACAACGGGGGAGTGAATGGACATTGCGAACACAGCTCGAGAATTTTTTTAGACTGGTTCTCACCAACAGTTGGACCCAAAGCTGTGAGGATGAAAACAGGCGAATTTCTGTCCATGTCAGCTGCTGGAGGTCAGCTACAACCTAGTGTGTAGCTACTAGCCAGCTAGCCAGCTTCCACAGAAGAAGAACAACTCATCATCAAGGCAAAGTTTTGGAGGAGGCTGTAACAATTATCCAGGTGAGAGCTCTGACAAATAACGCTGTAAACTTAAACATGACAGCACTATAAGGATTTCCATTTCTGTAATCCAGCTTGTTTGACTATGTTATGTCTGCATGGTGTGCACAGTGTCTGTGGTCAGAGCGGCTTTGGTACGCAGAGCTGCTAGGCCAAAAAGTACTGTTTACACTTTCTGTCATTAACTGATGTTAACCGCAATCACAAAATTTGTAGCTGTTAACGGAGGCAAAGCTTTAACAAACAATTAACTTGATAATGCCAACACCACTAATATATATATTACTATAATATATATATTATTCACACAGTGGTGTGAAAAAGTGTTTGTTCCCTTCCTGATTTCTCCTTTTTTTGTATGTTTGTCACACTCAAATGTTGTAATTCTGGTCTGCCGGCCACTCCTGGGAAGGTTCACCACTGTTTCATGTTTTCGCCATTTGTGATTAATGGCTCTCACTGTAGTTCATTGGAGTCCCAAAGCTTTAGAAAAGGCTAGAAAACTGAACTCAGCTTTCCAAAGATGTGATAAACCACAGTTAATTTATATTTTAATGGGGGGGGGGGGGAATCTCTTTTTTCTCACAGGGCCATGTAGGTTTTGAATTTTTTTTACCCTTAAAAATAAACACCTTGAATTAAAAACTGCATTTTATGTTTACTTGTGTTATCTTTGTCTAATATTTAAATTGTTTTGATGATCGGAAACATTTAAGTGTGACAAACATACAAAAAATGAGAAATCAGGAAGTGGCAAACACTTTTTCACACCTGTGTGTATATATATATATATATATATACTGTATATATATATTGTGGAGCGTGTAAAGAATGAGGCGGATTTGGTTCAGGCGATTTATTACACATCTCACACAAGAAGCACAGACAGAATGACATCGCAGCAAAGACTCTTCTCTTAAATACTATGGCATTCTTCTAGAACAGGGGTGTCCAATCATGTGCCATGGAGGGCCAAGACCCTGCAGGTTTTCTCTTCTACCCAGTCTCTTCAGCAGGTGTTTTCACTTATCAGCAATCAGTGGGAAGAAATCCAGTGGAATCTGCTGTTGAAGACACGGGTTGGAGGTAAAGCCTGCAGGGTCTTGGCCCTCCATGGCACATGATTGGACACCCCTGTTCTAGAAGCTTCTAACACACAAAAGGTCACATTGCATTCACTTCCTTAATCCTTTACCATTCTTCTAGAAGTTTCTAACACACAAAAGGTCACACTGCATTCATCCTTCACACCTCCCTGTTATCTCACCAGGGAACCTCTGCTCTTTGATCTTGTCCAAGATGCTACACAATTATAAAATATGTATGTATGTATGTATGTATATATATATATATATATATATATATATATATATATATATATATATATATATATATATATATAATTGAAGTCTCCACCACATATCACTAAACCTTGGGCTTTAGTTATCATTAGGTGAAATACATTTTTATAAAATTTCCAGTTAGCCCCTGGAGGTGCATATACATTCAGCAGGGTGATATCTTCTCCCTCTAGCCGCCCAAGTACCATACTGTATCTCCCTTCTTTATCTTTGTGTTCTGATTTTTTTTCAAATATAATTTTGGTTGAGATCAATGTCGCTACTCCCTCCTCCTCCCTGACTTATATGAAGATGAAGAGATCATTTTAAACCCTTGTCTATTGAGTTTAGTGTGCTCCACTTCTGTTAGGTGGGTTTCCTGTAAAAATATTATTTCTGCTTTGTCTTTTTTTCATTTTGCCTAGAATCTTGGATCTTTTAACTGGATTCAGGATCCCTTTTACATTATATGAGATTATTTTGGTTACACCCTGTTTCTCCATTGTGTTGTCTTATTTAGTATAACAGTGTGGTGGCCCTCTTTTATGCTACTCAGAAACTGAAAGAACATTAAGAACATAAAAAACATTAAGAACATAGTATATAAAACTTTAAAACAAAACACTGACAAAAGATCTTCCTGAGCTGAGGTCTTTTTAGTGACCTTAGAAGAGCCATGATGGTGTGTTGGCTCTGAGGGAAATTCCTCAGATTCCGTTACATGCTGAGGGCCCTCTCTTACCCTTGTAAGTTGTCCCATGTTTTTAACGTGAATTTCAGATCCCAGTCCGAACTTGTAATGATTTTTTTTTTTATGCCTATACCCTATGAAATTGTGCGCAACCTCCCACCACCATCACAGCAAACAGTCACGTTAATACAGTATTTGTTAGTGTGGAGAGATCATGTGGTTCATTGTCACATTTCTACTTTAACAAGTTTTTTTTTTTTTTTTTAAAGACTTATTTGTTTCTAATATTATGTCTGTTCCATAAAATGCTTTACCACTTGCTGATTCTGCATCTCCTTTAATGTTTGTTACCTTGTAATATATATATATTTTAACTGCAGTTTTATACCAAATCGCAGAATCTTAATTAACCAATCAGTATGTATTCATAAAGTAGAATCATATGATGTCATTGTTGTGTTAGAGTTTTGACTTTTATTTGTGTGGTACGGGTGGCAGCTCCACTTTCCGTTTCTGCCACCACCCACGGCTGTAAGAGGGCAGTGGGCAGGAGGGGCGGTCTCTTTTCCACCTCTCTGCCTCACGGCTGTGTTTGTGTGCTGTGTAGTGCCTTCTCAATAAATGCGTGTTTAGTTCGACACCTGGCCTGGTCCTTGACTCCTTATCACGTAACATTTGGCAACAATGATAAAAGCAGGTATGGACGTGTGTGTTACACCTGTTTGGCCGTTTTTGGAGCTTCCTGGTGAGCCACCCGTTCCTTGGTTGAGGTGGTTTGCCACTTTTCAGATGTACATTGTGGTGCTAAATTTTAGGAGGCTGGAGAAATTGAGGACACGTGCGTTGTTGGTCCATAATCTTGGAATGGAGGGACAGCGAATTTTGACCACGATGAGCGATTGTGATAGCTTTGAAGAAGTGGTTGAGCTAATGCCGCACCATTTTCACACTCTTGAAAATGTCATTGTCTGCAGAATCCAATTTCTACAGCGCCGCCAACAGGTTGACGAGTCTGTGCAGCGGTTCGTGGCACACCTGAGACTGCTGGCCAGCTCATGCCAGTTTGGACAGTTGGAGGAGGAGATGGTTCGCAACCAGTTGGCGGAACATACCAGCTGCCCCGCTATTAGGTCGAAACTGCTTACATTCTGTGGCGAACTGACACTATCTATGGCCATCGAGTTAGCTCAGCAGCTGGAGGCTGTGGATAAACTATGACAGAAGTTGAGTGGGAGTGTGCCACACCAACAACTAGGATCACAGCCGACGGCGCGTGCTGTGGACCTGAACAGCGATGATAGCGTGGAGGGTGATGTGGACAACACCAGCGCTGTGAAAATTAGGTCTGCCCCAGAAACGTCTGTATGTATGAGTTGTGGGTCCTGGAAGCACCGTTTTAAGGCCAGAGTGTGTCTGGAGAGAGGGAAGCGCTGCAGCAGCTGCAGACACTTGCATCATTTTGCCAGGGCATGCTGCAAGTTTGAGTGAGGAAGTCCAAGACACAAGGAGGACTTTCCCATCCCCACAGTTGTCCATGCTGTGAACCCAAGCCCCAACGGACGCAACGTACTGTATGGTGGAGTTAGACGGGGTGGTGGTGCCATTGTTGTCTGACACAGGAGTGGTGGGCTCCGTGTTGAATTGGGCGACCGTGAGGTGTTTTTTTTCCAGCATTACAGGATTAGAGGTGACCCAGCGCCACTTTGCGGTTATGGTAGAGGGAGACTGGCCATGGTGGGAACTCTGAGACTGACGGCCCAGTACAAGTCGGCCGAGGTGTGTGACCTGAGGTTCACCATGACAGCCCGTGGTGAGAACATAACGGGATACGATCTGTTTTATGGTCTGGGCTTCACCATTAAAATCAGTGTTGGGAAGGAGTGGTCGGGCTGCAGTTTGTGGGACCAGCCGGTCCCGAGAATGGAAGATGGGGCTGTGTGGGATGAGAACATACTTGGCACCCTGGAGAGTGAGCAAGACCAACATCGCCCAGGGCCATCACAGGAGGGTCCCTGTGTCAGAGCTCAAGTCGCCCTGGACGAGGGTACTGGGTGGCACAGTGGGACGCCTGTGATGGCAGGTGACGTCGAGAGGCTGGCTCCACCTGTTCCCAGATCTCGGCTGGAATGGGCTGGTGAACAGGGGGCCACAACGGTGATGGCGGCGACGAAGGTAAAAGCGGTCGGGGCAGGACCGTCTGGCACGGTAGAACGACATGCCAAGCAGAGACACTGCAAGCCGAGTAGGGCCCCTCTGGGTGTCATGGATGTGGTCCAGGCCCGGGAGGAGGCATGGTCATGGCGGATTTAGGCCAAGCAGCAGATAGAGGAGGACAAGGGTGGCTGCATGTGGTGGCCAGACAGGAAGACGTCTATCTCCAACTGTCGGGTGGCTCATAGAGGCACAAGAATGAGCTGCGGTGTGGCCGGGAGAAGACTGGTGGACTTGGGACTCCTCCAGTGGTGTCGAAAAGGAGACGCACTGGGGTCGAGACAGTCAGCAGCGACCTGGGAGGTGGGTTTCCCCCCTGGGGTGGACTGATGGAAGGACAGTCCGGGGGGGGGGGGGGGGCACCGGTTTGTTCTTTATAGCTGATGCCTGGTTTAGATGTTATGTATGTATTTATATACTGATTGTCATGAGGTTACGGCTTACTTGATTTTTTAGAATGTTTTACTCTGTGTACTTGCTATTCGTATAAGTTCATGGGACTTAATTTGATGTTATGTTGTGGCGGATGATAATAAGCGAACCCTGGTGTAGAGGCATGGAATAAGTGCAGGCACGGCAAACTGAAGTTTAAAAGGGTGTTTTATTCATCCACCATCACAGGACTCACTCCAGCGCTGTGTAAGCGGGCTGGAGTGAGCCCTCAGTCTCTAGTCAGCAAACAGGCAATGCGTGCCATCAAAAACAGCAGTAGTAAGAGAGCGAGAGCAAGAGATATGGTTGGCTTATATACCCAGCTAGACAATGCATGCATGGCACATTAGCATCACAGTAAACTGCAGGGAGGCATGGACATTTACATGAGAGTCACGCATATCAATAGCAGGATTACTGGCAGGAAGGAGAGGCTGCCTATTGATATCAGTACATACATCTCACTGTTATGCTAATTGCTCCAGCTGAGCGCTCTGCTTGTCCGTAGGCTGTGGGGGTCACCCACAATGTTTATATTAGGACACGGCAGTATCAGGTTTCAAATGGACTTGTTTGAAGTATAAGCGGCAGAATAACCCGCTTTCCCATGCGGGTTGAGGTTACAGTCTACCCTTCTCCCCCTAGTTTTAGTTGTTTTGGAATGACTGGGTTAGGTCATTTGTGTTGTGTTATCTAATTATTTTTAGTGAGTGATTTGGGTTCCAAATTGGGGTGGGTCCGAAATGTGTGTGTGTTTTTGTGGCTTTTGTGAAGGAGGGAGGAGAATGTTGTGTTAGAGTTTAGACTTTTCTTTGTGTGGTACGAGTGGCGGCTCCACCTTCCGGTTCCACCACCACCCGCGGCTGTAAGAGGGCAGTGGGCAGGACGGGCGGTCCCTTTTCCACCTCTCTGCCTCACGGCTGCGCTTGTGTGCTGAGTAGTGCCTTCTCAATAAACGTGTGTTTAGTTCGACCCCTGGCCTCGTCCTTGACTCCTTATCACCGACATAAAAGTAACAGCCACATTTTTATCATCTATACATAACTGATACTGTATTTTTAAAAAAACCAAACAAACAAGAAAAGCAATCTTCATTATGTTTTTGTCTGGAAGTTTTGTGGAAGTAATTAAACTTTTTAAACTTTATTTCTGTACATATAGGACTTTCTTGTATGCCCCTTGTAGAAAAAAGGACTAAATTGTTGTCAATATTATTCAGTTCTTTTAAATGCGACTGGAATAGCTACCCACCTTTTAACTGAACCAACATTTTCTGTTCAAGCAACACATTCATAGAAGTTTTCTGCTGTCTTTCATATACTACCCATTCAGGAAAAGGGAAAAAAAACCCTAATGCAATTTTCGATTTGACTTTAGCTTTAAGCTTTAATTATGGCACATATTCATAGTTACATAATTTCAGTAAGGTACTACAACATTGATTTTCCATTCAAAGTTGCATGATTTTATTCACCAAATGCTGATGGGAGCGTCGATGAAGATGATGGTTCACCACTATCCTTTTATTTAATATCACACTGGACAGTTCTTAACCCAATTTCGGTCAGTTGACTTAGAATACCTGGAAGGAAATAATGCAAGCATAAATATAAGTATTAATGTAGTGTGAATTGTCTGTGAAAAAGAAAACTCAATCCAAACCAAAACTATGGAGCATGGCTCAGCTCTTACCCCATCCTCTCTCTGAGCTGCCCCAGAGAGCAAGTGGAAGAGCTTTTATAGAGAGTCAAAGTCCCGCCACTACGTCAGCACCATGGGACCTAACTTTAGAAAAAATGTGTAAGGGAGTCACTGGCAAGAGACAAACTATTTTTCAGACCTAACTGTATTTTGTCACAAATTCTACCTATGATGTTTGTCATTTTAAAAGAGAACTTTCTACATAAATACAATTGTCATATAGGAACTGTTGATAAGGTTGTAGATATATGTAAATAGAAAGACTACAAACCGTAAGTTATGTCATCGTTTTTAAGGAGAGCCCAAGAGGAACTGAAAGTCTGTCGGAGAATCTACAGATGTCAACATGGCCACATTTGTAGTGGGTTTCACCTTGTCGGATGCTTCATTCCTCAGTCAGAAAAAAGAAGTTGAAGTTAGACAGGGTAACCACCATGATCATGTTTGGTGACGCAGTGCAAGACAAGTGGCTGTAGTCCACCAAGTGGTTTCACACAAAAGTAAACATCACTATTTTTATTTTAATTTTATGACAACTAATATTCCATTAGCGAAAAATACTGGGAACAGTGGTCCCTGTTGTCCCCAGTACTTAATTACCGGACCTCACTGAGCACCCACGACACAAAACACACAGTCAGAAACACTGCAGCGTGCCCAGCACCCAAAGGATGTGGAGTCATCACAGTCTGATTAATTTGACCCGCCTGAAGCACAGAGCATCTTTGCCACACCCGCAGGATATGTCTTCCCATATGGATGTGTAAGAAATAAGAAGCCGACTATATTAGATAAGGTTAAATATTGCTGGCTGAAAAGTGCTGATCACTGCAGCAATTGTCCAGTGGAAGGCTGTTACATATTGTCTCAGTTAAAACTAGTTGGTGTCTTCTTTCATGGGTGGTGTAAGACTGTGATGCCAGTGCATTCACAAAATTTGCTCGTCCATTTATGTCCAAGTACCAAAACTCTAATGATTATTCTGACAGTGTGTATTTCTAAAAATGAATCTTGCCATGACGACACAGCAGGTGAAAATGATTTACCACTGTTGGCTCTGGTATTATAAACGTAAGCTGTGTTCAGTCTAGTGCCTAATCAAATGAAATGCTTTTTTAGGTGCAGAAAAGGTAAACAGGTAGATTGCTGACCCGGCCTTTACTTCCGGGTCAGCAGCACCTGGTGGGCAAGCGGTCTGAGACCACAGCAGTAATGAACTCCGTCCCCCTGCGGTCGGGCCCTCTGCCTCCCTCATTTGAGGGGTCCGTCCCTGGGAGATGGGATCCTGCGAAGCAGTGATTGTTTCCACGATTAGGTGGGCAGAGTAGCCGCGCCGTGCTTGTGGATCCCTCACATGGATTCGCTCCCTCCTCACAGCACGGGCTGAAAAACAATAGCCAGCTGTCGCCCACTGGCTGATGTGCCTTTGATCAGCCAAATGAAGGCTGCTGGCATTTCTTATGGAGTGGAGATTGCTTATCGATCTATATCAAAATATTCATGCTAATCCCGGGCAGCAGAGACTATTTTCAAGCCGGGTTAGCAATCAGAGCTGCCGTCCTGTCTGGAGCAATTCGCTGAGCTGGGAAGTCTAATCAGCTCGGGGTCCTGCAGTCAAATGCACTTTGCTGTTTAAATTTGGACCCCTGACAGTGATGGAGGAGTCCAGAGAAAGGTGTTGACAAACCAAATTGTTTGTTCCAGCACTATTTTGCTAGAGATCAAGTCCAGAGTAATGCGCAGTGAATTTGTTCATTACCAGCTGGGCTTGGAGAGGAGAGGCCTGAGCTTTCACCCTCTCTCCAGTAGAGAAGGACTACTGTTTCTGGACAGGGAGGGGCGGGGTTGATTCGCTGCTCGTATATGTATCTGCTTGTGGTGTGTGTGGAGGTAGCTGGGATGTATGACACATGTGGATTGTTTGGTGACAGCAGTTTTGATGTGGTCGTGAAAGTGCGCTGGGGTTGCATTAAGGAGTGCCGTGGATCAGGGTGGTTGAAAATATTTAGAGAACAGGCAGCTGGCTATATTGGATATTCAGGGACCACTTTGGATTATGGGGCTATCCTTCTGAGACTTGATTCTTTTCTCATTCTCAACCTGTCATTTCACTAAGTAAAATATAACAGGGAACCACATCTCCTCTGAACATGCACTACACACAATCCCAGCACCTTGGTTTGTAATTTCCTGAAAAGAGCAAGGCAAGGTCTCCTATTTTTTATTGTTTGAAATAGATCAGTACTTGCATTTACAGGGCTGGGGAAAAAAAAGTGTTTGTCCCCTTCCAAAGCTATCCAAACCAATCTGGCCTTACATGTGAAAAAGTAATTACTCCCCTTGTTACATCATGAATTAACTGTGAAGAACCTCATTTTTTGGAAAGCCAAGTTCAGTTTCATTAGCCACACCCAGTAGTTGTGTTGCCAGATTTTGCTGTACAAACAAGTAACTTGATTCATAAAAACAAGCAGAAAACAAAGAGGAGGGAAGTGTATCTTAGTATTAACAAAAAAAGTACTAGGTAAATACTAAATACTATATGCCAACCCAGCAGCAACATTTCAAAAGGAAGAAACAATTGAACTATAAGGAACCATAACTAGTGGTTTCTCTGCAGCATACACATATACAGTATATGCAGTATGTGCCACTGCATCACACACATATGCCCCGCCTCTTGTTAGTTGCTGTCTGTTGTTGCTGTGAGGTGCTTGGGTGCATGTGTGTGTATGCATACACAGCACTTCTCTTGTGTGACATTTGAATGTTTTGTTTCGTAACACCTTAACTCTGCACTTTAGTTTATCCACTTTGTACAGTTTCATTGCAGTTGTTCTGCTCGTGTATGATTGTTTATGTGTTTTTGTGACCCGCCAGTGGACTACAGATGCAAATTGGCACTGTTGCTAAATCTGGCATACTTACATTTGTATTAATGTTCATTAGTATGTAATGTCCCTTTCAAATAAACATTAAACTAAACTGGAGAAAAAAAGAATTATTAAATCACTTTACTAATAATAAAACAATCTGAGGACAGCTGTATAATTTCTGTAATTAAATCAAAACTTTTACACTGACAGAATAACTGTTCAACAACAAGTCAACAACAGCTGAAGGAACCATAAAATAATGAATAAATCAGTGAAGTAATTATATATGCCTTAAAAATTAATTGACATTTAAATGGTAAGTGGTGTTCACTTATATAGTGCTTTTTCTCATCTTTAGATGACTGAAGCGCTTTACAGATCCTGCTGTCCACCCATTCACACACTGATGGTGGCAGAGCTGCCATACACACAGGCGCTGGCCTGACCCTCCAGAAGCAACTGGGGGTTCAGTGTCTTGCTCAAGGACACTTTGACATGCAAACTGCAGACAGAGCGGAAATCGAACCACTGACCCTACAATCAAGTAGTCAGCCACTTAATTAATCACACAGAAATGAATATTGATGTATTAAATAAATTATTTGGACATCTATTTTTAATTTTAAATACTTAATTACTCATTTTACTCATGATTTTTATTTTAAATTGTTATTTATCAATTTAATAAATAATTTACTGATGTATATACAGTATTTATTTTATTTTGGCACTTCTGGTCTTCCATACTTTTAAGCCTGTTTATATCATAGCGCAGGCCCAACCATGTATAACTCATCTGTTCATATTCATGAAAGTTCGTGAAAAAGTAAGTCCAAAGTAATAGAAAATATATAGAGTTAAAAAGGCAACTATGGCTGGAGAGTGTATAAAATGTTGCAGAAGCACAGTAGGAAGCATTTATTTTGTCATCTGAATAATGCCACTAAGACTGAGATACTCCTAAAGAGTCTGAGTACTGGTTAGTCTGGGTGTGGCCTTATTCCCACTAAGAATTTGCTGTCTACATGGTGTCAGAAGGTAAATAAAGAGCTTCATAAAAGTTAAGGTGATTGTCCGTCCTTAAATTGAAGAGAGCTTTGAATTCTAAATATGTAATGACCTGTGTTATGTAGTGTTATTGTAATTTTTCCATCACATGGCGTCATCATATTCAGAGTATGAACTTATCTGGGTTCACACTGGAGTGCTGTACACATGTAAACCTTGCCAATAAAATTGTTAAAAGTGTTTCTTAATTTAGATTTGGTTTAAGATTGACTAGAAAGGTTATCCACTTCTGACTGGGGTCAAGGCGTGACCTCTGAAAGCTTTTTCATATAAATCTGTGCATGCCCTTTGATTCTGATAGCACAAAAACCATAAACCAACTCAACCAATAGCATAACCTTCTTACAAATGGTCGGGTTCAGACATGTAAAATAACATGTTTTAATGAGTCAAGATAAAATCATCAAAGTGAATCCCCTCTTTAGACACTTGTGCCATGTTTGTCCGTGGCTTATTTGATCCCAGATTATGTTTCCCGACTTCCTGTGGCAAACGCCCCTCCTCCGCCCGGTGACGCACGGCCTTCTAAATCTGTCCCAGTGCGTTAATACTGTCATGCAATTATTGCGTAAAGAAATCTGTGAAGAAAAAGCATTGCCAGAATGGAGAGATAATCCTGCTGCAGGGTTGAAGGGCTAATGTGCCGCCATATGGCCCAGATTGTAATGTGCAGTGTCCTGCTTCAGGGTCAATCATACATCAAGTATTAGTGTCAGGTGGGGATTAATGCTTAATGTTCCCTCACCTCAGACATAACACACTGTACTCTACCTGGCTCTCCTTAATGTTCTCATGTTATGATGATTGTCTTATTCTAGGCAGCAGTCGCACGTTCATTGGTGTACTGTCTAATTAGGTTTGATATTTTAGTGGGAAGAAAACAGCAAAGATTCCCTGCCTTTTTTTTTTTTTCAATTCTTGTATAAAACTGTGCCTGACTTTTTTCTTTAACTGCAGCATATTATTATTACTAGTGCTGACTGATGGAGGGCCGTACACTGTGGTGCACGATGATTTACCCCCACACTTATGGCGTAATGCTGTACACAGTGCAGCCAGGGATGTTTCTGTGAGCATAATCAAGATTTATTTTTCAGTTTCTCTGCTGATATTTAGTTTATATGGATTGTTATTATTTATCCAATAGAGTGTTCTGTTATGCACCGGTAAAAAAAAAAAAAAGAAGAAGAAGAAGAAGCCTTAATTTGAGGCCGAGGAGAGCTTGTAATGCATAACCATATATTATTTGATTATTGCTGCTGTTAAAAGCATCTTAGTTTTCCCTCAAGGCATTTCTCTGTCACTTTAGAAGAAATGTGTATACAGTATTTCTGGGAGATAGTCATTTCTGTGAGTCTTGCAGTTGCCTTAAATGACCCAATGTCCCCAGCTACCCCCTTGTCACCAGGTAGCGTGTTAAGTTAAGACCTGACCTGGGCATTAAGCTAAATGACTACATAGGAAATTAACCCCTCAACCCCCCTTTGGCTGATTAGAACTGATGGATTCCATAGACACGAGCGCCCCTCCATATGACCGCCTTAAACCCAAGTGGCAAACTCAGATATGTTGTATCTTGCACCCTTGGGGGGGAAAAAAAAATGATGATGGGGAGCGTTGCTCTTTAGGAGGGGTGTGACATGGCAAGGTGAGACATTTCTGCGTGCCTGCGCGCGTGCGCGAGGTTCACATATGTCAGACGGCAGGATGCAAGGTGCAGGTGTCGCCTGGCTTCGGTGCTGCTTGTCACCTTGTGAATAAACAGCAGTTGTTCGTCGGGGAAGGCGGGACTGATTCATGCGAGAATGGCGGCACATGGCAGATGGATGTACTTTTTCATATGTGTAAATAGTCGCAGCCAGCTATTAACATACCTCTGTGCAGATGGCAAACTGTAATAAAGTACAGGCGATAAAACAAGCCTCCTCGTCGATGGCTGACGCCCAGCCGATGTTTGTTCATTTTTACATACAGTGCAATATGTTCTGTAGCACAAGGGCACAATAACTAGTGGGGATATTTAGGAGCGCTTGTTGTTCCTGAATAGTAAACAGTTTTAACGCTGCAGTAAAAAGCAGTTTGATCTCCTTCGGTTTTGCACACCAGAAGTTGAAAACTAAATTTGTATTCTCTGATCCAGTGAAAGGATTAAAAATAGAAGGCAATCCTGATTCCATTTTCTTGTCTTGTTTTTTTTATGCTTGAACTTCGAGGTTTGGGTTCCTCGTTTGTCACCATTCACAGCAGACAACAGAAATGGGTACGTGCTGGATCGCCCTTGCTCTGGTTCCCTCCGTCTACATAACTCTGCTCCCTCCTGACTCCAGGGACCAGAGGAAGAGGCTGGAAACCCCAGACAAAGAGTGCGAGAAGCCGAGACAGGCGTAGGATAGAAAGTGGGTAAAAACACAGCGCGGGTTAGAGAAAAAGTGGGGGTGCTTGGCGTCAGCATCCAGATGCATCACAGCCACTTGCCACAGTTGCGCGTGCATGTGTGTGCTTGTGGAGGGCCCTGTGTGCATCTGTGGAGCCCAAGGACTTGTCGTCTGGCCGCTGCTGGCTGTGGCAGCCAGCTGTCAGGGGAGCTCAGGGAGAAAGAGGAGGCCAGGTGAAAGGAGGGCCAGCGGCAGACGAGGACCGGAGCCAGCGCTCGCTCACTCCAAATGAATGGTGACAAGAGCGTAGGAGCCATTGATCCACTGGTCATAGCACCCCTAAGGCTGCAACCTAATGTGCTGAAAAAAGAAACATCAGCCCCCGCTTAGGGATCAGAGAGGGAGACACTCCTCATCGGATGAAAGACACCCCGAGATCGATGGAAAGAGCTGCTGCTGCACGCCATCATTTGCCAGATTTGCATTAATTATGGAGAAAATCAGATACAGGTTGAAGCTTATTATTACTGCAGATGCAAGTACTGTACGACAGCAAACACTGCATTTTACTATATAAAAATGTGCATCTTTTATTTTCATGCATTTTCTTTCAAAGCATGTACTTTTTTGCCTGTGTAAAGTTATAAGCAATGGTGGGTGAAGCAGATTTCACATACTGACACAAATTGTTAAAACAATTAAATATATAACAGTTTTATTTGCTAATAAGTCAACGACTGTGCCAAAATTACCTCCGAGAAGTGCTGCTCATTAAAGGTGCAACACCGATAGTAATTTTCTTGCCAGGTGTGGAGACTTTCAATCTCACGCTGACGATTCTTGAGGTGAAACTTACCGTTATCGAGCACATCTTTGATGGAACCCATCTTCTGTTTCAAGCTACATGTGTTAGAAGTTAACGAGCAAATATGCTCTGAAAGTGCATGTAAGATGCAACAGAGGAAGTGCCCTAACGCACTCTGCAAACCATACGAGAGCAATGAAGGTTGCTCTAAAGCCAGCGTTGCTAGATGAATGCCGTTTCCATCACCCTTCACCTGCTGCTGCACAATACATTTGAGGAGAGAAGAAAAGCATGAATATAAAAATACTGCCCATGATTAGTTCTCTGCGGGAGCCTTTTAAAATTCATCAGCCGAGGTCTGTCCAAAGTGTTCACTTGCCGCAACCGGAGTCAGGTGGCAGAGCGAGAGAAGGGCCCTCCGCGGGTGTAGCACCGGGGTGATTGATCGGCGGTGCGGGCTGAGGGAGATGATTGATTGATTGAGGTTGGTTAGGTGACAAACAATGCAGCGCCAAGCACATCGAGGTGCAGCCCTGTCAGTGGCAATAAGTCCTGATTGCCCCCCCCACACACACATCCCCAACTCTCCTTGTCCACTTCTTCATCCATTCCTTTGGGGGTCGGCATCTGTCCGCGCACTCGTCGACACAAGTGTATGTTTCCATGTTAACACCCGTTCCCCTCATTTCCTCTTCCACCTGTCATCCAATCACCCGACCGCCAACGATCGGCAACAAAAGCAAACGGCTCCTCTTTGTTTTCTTCTTTTAAACCCACACCTGCACGTGTGTTTGTGCATGCTGTAGCCGTGGCGCCCGCGGCCCTGGGCTTCGTATCATTCATGTTACTGGTGATTCTGAAAAACGAGTTGCCAGGACAGCCCTTTGAGATTGCAGCGATTATCTTCAGATGCATCCCAGATTTGGTTCGAACACCATGCAGCATCCATTAGCTGGCGTGTTTCTTTCATTCAGGTGCTGTTTTAGCCAAAGGGAAGCAGCATACTTGTCGAGGTTTCTTCGTTCCTCCTCTGAGCGCACAGCCAAGCTCTTATTCACCCTCATCTGATAATATAATGTGTTTTTTTTTTTATTTCATTAAGACCTTCACAGCATCCTTTGTTTCTGGCCTAACTAATTCAAGACTTGAAGTTTGAACTTCCCTGCATGTTTCCTACACGTCTGACAGCCCTGCCCTGGAGCTCCTCCGCCCAACGTGGGCCGCTTGGCAGGTCTGCTCTGCACATTTGGTCTGTGTCCCACACACTTCCTATCTGGTGGGCATCACAGCCATTTTGCTTTAATTGCTAGGTGTTCTCCGACTGAGTGCAGCTTATTTGTATGTTTGTTTGCCTCCCTGCCTGGGCTATTGGTAATCCATCCCCCCCGCTCCCCTTAGCAGGAGCCAGTGTGTGGATTCATTGAGCTGGCAGTGGGGTTAGTGCATCATCATGCTGGGTTGGATGTGGAAGCATACTTGGCTGGCTCTCCTTGATTGCATTTAAAGACCAAATAGCTCAACTTTTCTGAAGAGACGATCCTGTTTAGATAAGAGAAAATGCATGAAAGTTATTATTGTTCATTTTTCTCAGTATTAACAAGCAGTGTCTGTTTTTTCTCATTCTTCACTTCTTTTTAACAGTATTATTGAGAATATGTTGATAGTCTGCAAAAGGGATGGAACAGATCATTTTCTATAAGCCAGATGTGCCGGTCAGGAGCACTGATTGCACTTGTCGACCATTTCCTCATTCTCTACTGCATTTTCTCCCAAACCAGCAACAGCGGTGATAACATTGTTTATTATCAATAAATCTATGGAGGAACTATGATGAAAGCTGTTTTCCTAAGATAAAAAAAGACCTTGTGAGGAGGGACAACAGCCAAAATGTGGAAAGAGTTCAAGGAGCAAAAATATAATAATTCTGAGATGGACAAATTCAATCAGCATCCTATCTTTCAAAGATAATAAATGTTTACGAGTTAATTTTCTGTCCTTGCTTTTTCTCTAAAAATACACTTGGCAAAATAGAGAAATGTGTATGAGGACACACGCTGTAGCCTTTATCTCTTCCATTTCTGCCCAGTGTTTATTTGGAGAGAAAATACAGAAATTGCTTCATAAAATATCAAATTCAGAAATATATTATTACAGTCTTAAAGCATACACGTCTGAAACTCATATTAAATATATTAATAGTTTTGACTGCTTAATGGCAGCCCTGCATTACACTGAGTCACAATAAATTTATTTTGCCCTTTTTTCATAATAAGTCAACTTGCAGAGTTTCTCTTAAAACATTTGTGTTATGGATCTTTTATAGGAAGCTTCAGTAATACCACGTCATGTTGTGACAAGAACATTTGACCTTGTCTGAACAGGTGGGCAAATCCTGTACAAATCCCAGTAATCCTCTGCAAGAAAAGTTTTCAGTGTGTTCCCGTAATTATCAAAGTGGCAGAAAACCTTGTGACAAAATAGCATCAGCTTTTTAGGACAACAACCAACATAAACCTGATCTTAATTCTCACTACTTTGGTCAGTTTGCATAAGACTTGTTGGTATTCACACGATTGTGAATTAAAGTGACAGCTGAGACTGATGCAGCAGAATTGATCACAGCAGTGATGCATGATGGGTAAGCTGATACCCCTTCTGCACCGGGATGGACATCGTTCAGAAGTAGCTGAGTGATGGAAAAAAGGCCAGCTCGCTCAATAATCTTTCAGTGATTTCTCAGCAATTCCAAGATCTCTCAATGATCTCTCAAGGAGTGCTTTAGGAGCGCTCAACAATCTCATTGATCTCCCAATGATATTTCAGCGATCTCCGCCTTGGTCTGTCTATGAACTCTATTGATCTTTCGTTGAACACTAAGTGATCCCTCCCTGATCTCTCAGCCATCTCTGCCTTGTGGGTGGAAAATTTGGCATTCATTGAAAGACTGCTGAGAGGTCATTGGGAGATGGATGACATTGTTGAGCACTGCTTGAAAGTTCGTTGAGATTCAGTCAAAACTTTGAGGAGATCATGACGATCATGGAGATCACTGGTCATCTCATCAATCTCCCAATGATCTCTCAGCAGTCTTTCATGAAACAACAAAAAGTTTTTTTTCACTCCAAAGGTAGTGCTTGCTTAGAGATGAGTGAGGGATCACAGTGCTTTGGATGAAATACCAGTAAAGTTCATTGAAAGACCACGGCAGAGATCGCTTAGAGATGATAGATCGATGAGATCATTGAGTGCTCTTTGAGAGATCAGTGAAACAAAGTCAAAACTTTGATGAGACCATGGCGACTGTAGAGATCACTATAAGTTCACTGAGACATCTTCGTGATCACTGAGAGATCATTGAAAGATTGTTGAGAGATCTGGCCATTTTTTTTTCATCGCTCAATGATCTGTCAACAATCTCCACTCCTGTTAGGCCATGGGCCAGATAGGGTCACCCCCCCACCCCCACCCATCTATAAATTTGGTATCATCTGAAAGTTTAAGATGTCTAGAGTCTGAAAATAAATGTTAACATTGAAAAAGTTGGGACTAAATAGGTGTTCAGGCATCTGAATAGACCTAACCCAAAGCAGCATTTTCTCTGATTTTTCATTCAAGTGCAAAGCCATTCATGCATAATTCTTAATAAAGTCAGCAGTGTTTAAGATATTTCTGTAAGTATCATACCAAGTTATAACTTAGGCAAAGGGCAATGCAATAAAGACAATTTTAGATATATAGGCTGAATCATTTATATGTTATGGCTCTTAATCTAAGGGTACCCTATTTTTCACATATTGTTATTATATTGTCCACAATAACGTCTGGTTCTGTGGAAGGTGTTCTTTCAGGGAAAACACTATGACAGAGCTATTCACTGTCACAAAGTTCTTATATTACTACATATTACTTGACAGTGCATGGAGAAGAAGTTTTCTCCTCCTTACCAGCACATGTAATGATCTCATTCTACAACTTTTGTCTGAATCTTCTAAAGAAGGAAGAGTTGTACTACTCTACAACGATTATCTACAGCGATACACTGCTAAATACACAGAGTTTCGGGACAATGTTGCTGCAGAGCACCATGGGAAAACTGCTCAGTTATGGATGTCATATCTCAAGCATGTCTGGCTTGTGCTGTCACTCATCCATGCTGGGAAACACAGTGACTCTCTGTCATATTCACATTGCCTTTACCAAATGACACACTTATTCTTCAGTTTTGATGGAAAAAACTATGCTTGGTATCTAACGTATTTTGCTGCTTTCATTGCAAACCATTTAGGCTTCTCATCCTGGGGTGACTGCTCTGCTGAAAAGGGGAGCTAATAGTGTGGCACGTTCTTTCATTCCTGGTAACCGGTGTGATGTTGATAAGACAAGGGAAGAAACTGTCACGAGGTTGAGTGCGGTGTGTCACCGTGCTCAGGCTCTTAATTTATGTGTATTTCTGTATTTTTCCTGGGTTGTGTGTTTATTTTCCTGTGTGTTGGTTTAGGATGTGTTCATAGTGGTCAGTTGTTCTGTTATTCAGTCATGTTCTTCTTCTTATTATTATTCCGTCAGTTTCTGTAGCTTAGTGTTTATATTTTGTTTCTATGTGATGGTGTTTAGGTGTCTCCTCTCTGCCCCGAGGGGCAATTTGTGACAGTAGACTCCAGCCAGTTACCAGCTGCTGTGGTTTGTGGTTTTTGTTTTTTCACTCACCTGTTTGTGGAGCTCATATCATGTCCCCAGCACGCCGACCTCCAGCAAACAAAGGGAGATTGGCAGCGGGGTCCCCAAGTGTGGAGGAGCAGTGGGCCGCCAAGTTCATCCAGAGCTTCGTGGATGAAGCTCTCGCCTCTCGCAGCCCTAAGAAGATCTGGGAGAGCATGAATTGCGGCGACCGGTACTGTCGAGGCGCACCCTGAGTTATGAAGGTTTCCCCAGTTCGTGGAGTTGCTGGCTACAGTCTCCATCCTGCAGCAGTCTTTCGCTGGGCTGACGTGGGGACCGCCTCCAGCGAGCCCGAAGCCGACACGGAAGCGTGCTCCATGGCAGATGTCCTGCTCCACCTCCAGTTCGCCCATTCCTGTTCCCGCTCCGCTGACTCCAAGATGCTGCCACTCAGATCCGGACTGCCAGAGGAACACCCTTACCTCTCAGGCAGCAGTTTCTCCCATGCTGAACCAGACAATCCCCGCAGCAGTTCCTCCTTCTCGTTTGCCTTCGCCGGCTGTCCCATCAGCCTCCTCCTCCTCCTTTTCTGCTGCGACTCCCGCTTCCTCAATCTATCCTCTCACTACTGAGGGTCCGGCTGTTTCCTCTCTGGATCCGCCCGTCGCTGTGGCTGCAGGGGCGGCTCCTCAGCGTTCCCCTGGGAGGCCCTCTTCTACTGAAGTCACGGAGAGGGTTGACCCTACATCTGCAGCAGCAGAGAAAATCATGCCCCAGGAACTCAGGCAAGTGTCTTTTCATTTTCCAACATTTTATGATGATTTGCCTTGCCTGATTCTCGATAGTGAAGCTCACTTTTTTTCAGTCCACTGAGTCCTCACCACCTGCTGCAGCCCACACTATCTTACTTGCTCTCTCCGTGTCTCCTCCTATTTTCCCCGAGTGTCTGCCGGTCCCAGGGTTGATCTGCCGGGCGATGGAAGAGCCTGCGGTCCTGGAGGACCTGGTACCAGCCCCGCAGCCATGGTCTTGACGGAGGGAGAGCTCTGCCAATGATCTGGAGCCTGCGCTGATGACTGAGCATCCCCGGGCTTCAGCTGAGCAGAATCCAGCACCAGCAGGAAACTGACCCCCTGTATCCATGCCAGATGAGCCACCTGCATGGGTCACTTCACTGGGGGGTCCTGGGACTGCACCTACCACCATGCCTGCTGCAGGGGCCGCCGCAGCAAAGTGGAAGCTGGACCGCCAGAGGACCAGGCCCGAGACATCTTTTGCCTTGCTCAACGGAGTCCTGGACAGTGGTGGAGCTTGAGCTCAGGCAAGTGCTCCTCTTTGTTTTCTCTGTCTCTCTTATGGAGAGATCTTGCCTGGCTGTTGGTGGGGAGAATCAAGTACAGTCGTCAGCTGCACCTGAGCTCACCTCACTGGGCTCCACTGCCGCCGGTGACCCTGACCCTGTGTCTCTGCCCCTCTTGTCTGAGCCTTTCCCCAGGGTCACCGAGATTCATCCAGATTCACCAGAGATCTCTGCAGGTTCAGTCTCGCCGCCTGAGGTCATTGTAGGTCCAGCTCCTCCTGCCGAGGTTGTCGCGAGTGCTCCGTCCCAGCCAGGGGTCTCCGTGGGTGCTGCTCCCCCTTCAGGTGAGGTCATCGCGAGTGCTCCATTCCAGCCCGGGACCTCCGTGGGTCCTGCTTCCCCTCCAGTTGAGGTCTCCGCGGGTGCTCCCTCCCAGCTCGGGACCTCCGTGGGTGCTGCTTCCCCTCCGGCTGAGGTCTTCGTGGGTGCTCCATCCCAGCCTGGGACCTTCGTGGGTGCAACTCCCCCTCCGGTTGAGGTCTTCGTGGGTGGTCCTTCCCAGCCCGGGACCTCCGAAGGTGCTGTTTCCCTGTCAGCTGAGGTTGTCACGGGTTCTCCATCCCAGCCTGGGACCTCCATGGGTGCAGCTCCTCCTCAGTCCAGGTCTGCGTGGGTGCTGTGTCCTAGTCGGGGACCATTGAGGGTGCTGAGCCCCAGCCTAAAACCAACATGGGTGCAGCGCTCCAGTGTGGTCCTGCCGTGGCCATTATGCTCCAGCCCAGGGGCCACTGTGGGTGCAACCCTGGCCAAGTCCAGGCCCACCGTGGGTGCAGCTCTGGCTCAGTCCAGGTCCACCGAGGTGCAGCTCTGACCCAGTCCAGGTCCACCGAGGGTGCAGCTTTTCCCCAGTCCGGCACCGCCGTGGGTGCAGCTCTGGCCCAGTCCGGGTCCACCATGGGTGCAGCCTTGCTCCAGCCTGGGGCCACCGTGGGTGCAGCCTTGCATCAGCCTGGAACCACTGTGGGTGCATTCTCACTCCAGCCTGGATTCACCGCGGGTGCTGTTGTGTCCCAGTCCAGGACCACCGAGGGTGCAGCAGAGCAGTCTGAAAGTGTCAGGGTCCTCTCAACTCTGCCAGACACTGTCGTGATTCACTGTCCTCTTCCAGACACCGTCGTGGTTCCCTCTCCTCTGCCTGACACCGCTGTGGTTCTCTTTCCTCTGCCTAAGGCCGTCATGGTTCCCTCTTCTCTGCCTGAGGCCGTCGTGGTCCCCTCTCCTCTGCCTGAGGCTGTCATGGTTCCCTCTCCTTTGCTCAAGGCCGTCATGGTTCCCTCTCCTCCACCTGATGTTGTTGTGGTTTCCCCTACTACTCTGTCCTCTTCATCGCTGGTCTTCCCCATGGGCCAGCCACCTCCTGGGCCACCCTTTCTGTTTTGGTGGCTAAAGAGCTCTGGCAGACCACCTGACAGACTGTGCTGCTGCGGTGGGTGGCCCACGTTCTTTGGTAGGCCACCCGATTTGTTCCACCATGCCATCTGCCAGGTCTGGGACTTTAGCCGGCCGCCTGAACTGTCCAGCTCTCCGGTCCAGGGGGCCTAAGTGTCTAGGTTTTGCTTGGGTGCGGGTCCTGAGCGGGGTTTTGTTTTCTGGTCCCTCCTAGCCTGGTCCCCCCACAGCCCTCCTGGGTTGGTTCATTGTGTTTCTCCTGTTGGGGGGAGGGGGAGGGGGAGGGGATTCTTTCTTTTTCTTTGGTGTTACCTTGAGGTGTCTGGAATCCACCCCTTGGGGAGGGCTCTTAATTTATGTGTGAGTATTTCCTGTATTTTTCCTGGGTTGTGTGTTTATTTTCCTGTGTGTTGGTTTAGGATGTGTTCATAGTGGTTAGTTGTTCTGTTATTCAGTCATGTCCTTATTATTATTATTACTCTGTCAATTTCTGTAGCTTAGTGTTTATATTTTGTTTCTTTGAGACATGAGTTCTCTACCTCCTCTCCCAGACACTCCCACTTGGTCATCATCTCGCATTGACTGCTTATTCTATTTCAGTTCACGAGTCGTCACAGCTGTGAGCTGTCTAGTAATTATGTCAACCTGCCTGCTCATGTGACCCACACCCGCTATCATTTGTGATAATTTGTTTCTGGATCTATTTAAGGATGGTTATTTCTCTCGCTCATTGCTGGAGTCTAAAGAGTCATTTTGTGTCAGAACCCTGTCCCCATTCTGATGTTTGTTTCCTGTGTGTATCCTGTCTTCTCCTTTGCCGTTCCAGTTCATAAGTTTACTTTGTGCACCATTTGGATTTTTGTGTTTGTGCACTGTTTGGACTTTTGTGTTTCGTCAATAAATATCACAAACTACAGTTCAGTGGTTGGGTCTCTCCTCTCTGCCCCAAGGGGCAGTTTGTGACAGAAACATTCATGCATCGTGCAAAGTCCCATGGAGCAGCAGATGGAAGCGGTGCAGGAGTATCATAAGATAAGATAAGATAAGATAAGATAAGCCTTTATTAGTCCCACAATGGGGAAATTCCAGGATTGCAACAGCATAGGGATAGCAACACTCAGAGCAACAATCAGAAGGCAAGAAAAAACAACATCTAGTAAACATATGTCCATATTACTATAAATGTATATATATATAGACACACAGTGCAGAGCACTATCAGGTGTTTTATCCAGTCATGATGCTTACCATTGCAGGGTTAGGACAACCCATGCAAGATCACAGTATGTTCATGCTACACTATGGATGGCTAACATGAAATTTAGCAATACTGAAGATGCCAAACACCATGGCACTCGCCCTTCTGAAATCGCCAAGTGCAAGAAACTAGTGTGCAGAACCAAAGAAGCCATTCAAAGTTTCATCAATGCATTTTCCATGGAAGATCAAGATAACCTAGTAATCTTGTCATCAGACCAAGCAGCGTCAACTGCAATAGAAAAGATGTATTAAAGGGCCTATATCATGCACATTTTTTGAGCTTTTAAGCATGTTATAATGTTAATTCCTCACCAAAAACACCCCCAAAATGGTATTTTGCTCCATTCACGCATCTCTGAGTATTCAACCCTGCTCTCTGAGCTGCTGCTCCGCCCTGTCCCTGATAATGACTGGGTCCCATATTCATACGTATGAACGTGGGTGAGACGCCCACTCCAGGAAATGCCTGTGCTGCCAGCACCGCCCCCAGGCTAACGCACACACCCACTTTCTCCGCGCAGCTAACGGAGCGGTGATCGGCAAAACTCTTTCACTTTAGCATTGACGCTGTGAAGAAGTAGTTCCTCTCGCACCTAATCTGCTCAGTGACAACTGTTTGCTTTTTTACTTTAAGACAATGTCTTCTAAGTTTTCGTGGGTGGAACCCAGCGACACGCTGCAGCAGCCGGCTCAGGGGTTACGTCATGAAATGGGCGGCAGCCACAAGAAGGAGAGGCTGAGCCTCAGAGATCGAAGCATCTTACTTATAACTCATATTTCATAAGAAATTCATTCTCCAGTGTACCAAAGGTAATATACTATCACATACATGCATATAGTTTACTCTGAAAGGCTTAAAATAGCATGATATAGGCCCTTTAAGAGCAGAGAAAGCAGGATGGTCAGCAAAGGATGACTTCATCAAATCATGCTTACAGTCAGGCAAAGATTTCTCCCCACCAATCAAGCATTTGAACTTGAAGACTTTGGCTGACATGAACAAGAAGATGAAAGTAACAACAACAAAAAACATAGTTGTCCAGTATCAACAACAGGGAGACATCTCTTTGCTCCTATTTGTATATTCTCAGGAGCATGGAATACAGCTTAACTTGAAGGAAGTACTGATGTATCCACTTACACCCATTCCTTGCAGTTTTGGTACAGCTGATGGCTTCCTTGGTAAAACTGACAAGTCAAAGTCTTTTCAACACATCACAAAAGATGTAGAAGATGCAGATGAGCTTCCACCAAATGAAACGCTCTGGATCTACAATGGAAATGCCATGTTCTACCTCTTTAAAGAGGTACCACAGAACTTCAGTCAAATTTGCCAAAAGATATTTGATACAATGACAATGTGGTATTTGGCACTGACTCATATGACCCATGCTCAATAAAAGCAATGGAAAGAAAACAGAGACGTCCGAGTGAAACACTAATAATAAAAGGAGAAAATACCAAAAAGCCAAGTGATTGAAAAACGTTTTTGGCGCATGACAAGAATAAGGAACAGTTCAAATGCCTCCTTACACATAATAGCTCAAGTAGGTTCATTTTTTCTTCTTTTAATTATTACCTTTTGTTCTTATTAAAGACAACAATAGAAAGGAGATGTTTAAGGTAAAACCGTCTAATTTCTATTTTTGTCTTTAATAAGAACAAAAGGTAAATAGTCACTATTCCTGTACAATGTCAAGGAAGGTAATATGTTTGTACATTTGTGGTCATACATTTATGAACATTTCTTTTCTTGTATGATGGCGCTATATATTTTTAAATGAACATGATGCCTTGTTGTTATGCTCATCACAACACATTTCATTAAGTGCTGGCTGTTTTGATGATGAGATCATAGTTCCTTAGGTATTTGATGTATAGGACATATGACATTCAGTGACTGAAAGACCAATTTCATGTACATGTATAGAAATTGGTTCATTAAAATGTGAGAATTTTTTTTTCATACATTATCTACAAAAACTGGAAGAACTAGACTAGAAACGAACATTTTATGCCAAATTAAAACATTGGTTTTTTTCTGCTGAATTATCAGAAATCAGATAAGCATGTCAATTATGAACCATATGAGAAAAGTGTAGAAAAAAATAACAATATGTGAAAAATAGGGTACTATTAGATTAATAGCCATGATATGTAAATGATTCAGCCTGCATATCAAAATTGTATTTATTGCATTGCCCTTTGCCTAAGTTATAATTTGGTATGATACTTACAGAAATATCTTAAGCACTGCTGACTTTATTGAGAATTATGCATGAATGGCTTTGCACTTGAATGAAAAATCAGAGAAGATGCTTCTTTGGGGTAGGTCTATTCAGATGCCTGAAACATCTATTGAGTCCCAACTTTTTCAATGTTAACATTTACTTTCCGACTCTAGATAAGCTTTCAGATGGTACCAAATTTTTCGATGTTTGGGGGGGGGGGCTGTGCGGTGACCCTATCAGGCCCGTGGCCTATCTGTAAAGGGGGTAGAAGAACAATTGAAACCTCTCAAAAGCTCGGCTTCTCCTTGGTCACTCAAGAGACTCTCAAACATCCTTCAATGATCTCTCCTGGTCTCTCAGTGATCTCTCAAGGATCTTTCTAAGATATCTATAGATTGTCATGAAAGTCGAATTTTTGAATCTCCCAAACATTTACACAGAAATGTCTTTTTTTCAGACTTTAGGAGATTGTTGAGAAACCAGGCCATTTTTCTGATCTCCCAATGGTCACTCAACAATCTCCATGCTGTGTAAAGGGGCCCTGAGTGATCTGGTGATGCTTCACCCTCTTTAACCCAGCCCTCTCACATGTTTGTGTCACAGTGAAGCAGAGATCCAAGCAGAAGGCCATCAGATTGATACCGCTGCATGCTAAGGTCTTGACTGCCAGCACAGGCACACGTGAAGTATGGTTTCTGAGCGCATAATTATGCCATCTGTTACACTCCACATTAGCTCTTAACACAATATTAACCAAATATTTAACATGTTTAAGTACAGTATGTCTTAAAGCTATGATAGCGTGTTTAATTGAAATATGACTGGAGCTTAATGAAGATTGAATTAAACTCAGAGATAATCATCTGACACAAAGATAATTGAGTTGCAATCCTGGAGCCATGAAGAATGGCTGAAAGAGAAGGAAGAAATAATCACCGGCCTTTGCTGGAGAGGAGAAGGCTTATTTCTCTGTGATAGGGCACATAATTCAGCACTCAGATTAAAAAGTGATTAATCAAAGCAGTAATCCACAATTTGAATGGAATCGCAATGACATATGCCTGCTTTATGTACTTTACTCTTCTCTCTCTTGCAGAGAGATTGCACTATGAGTGTAAGAGTTTGTTTTTTCCTTGGGAGATCTCTTATCCAGGCTTGCAGGATGACTTGATGACTGATCCGATTGTGGGTGTATATGTGTGTGTGTGTGTGTGTGTGTGTGTGTGTGTGTGTGTGTGTGTGTGTGTGGGTGTGGGTGGGGGTCCAGAATGTTTTCGTCGCCGTCGTCCACTTAAAATAGCGCAGGAGTGCTCTTGTGCTCTCCCAAACATATGGTCCCATGTTAGTGCTTGGGCTGGTTCAAAAGGGATTAGAGCCTGAGGGTCGAAGTGTCTCTGTGTCAGTGGCGGCACCCTGCCGTATTTCCAAGACTCTGCACTGCCAAGAACCGCACACTCTCATACGCGCCAGAACACTGACACATTCAGGTGCACCACGGTGACCTTGTTGTCTGTGAAGCATGAGCTTTCCTTTACAGATCTTGCTTAACATTACCTTATTATTATTAACTTATTATTAATTATTAAAAATTTAACTTATTTTGTTTAATTAAAAATCTGAGTCTGAGTTAACTGTTAGTACATTTTTTTTTTTTTTTGCCTGTATGACAGGTGCACCACGGTGTTACGATTGCACAATTAACTAGTACAGCACATACTAAAATTTAATCAGGCATAACACGTGTGTGTGTGTGTGTGTGTGTGTGCTATATTTATATGTGTATAAAACCCAAGGCTTTACTTTAAAACCACAAATTACTAGAAGGAGTATTTGTTGGTCACAATGCAAAAATTACAGGAAAAGTGTATCCCCTTTAATACTGTGGGATGCGTGCAAAGCTGTAATAAGGGGAAAAATTATTGCAAAACTGGCAACCCAAAAGAAACTGAGACAAGAAAAACTAACCACACTAGAGTCAGAGCTCAAGAACCTAGAAAAAGAACACAAAGATAACACTCATTCTAATGGCTCGCTCAAGATCAAAGAAATTAAAAATCAAATAAATGAGATCTACACAATAGAAATCCAGAAGAAACTTACATTTCTGAAACAAAAACACTATGAAGCAGGCAGTAAATCGGCAAAATTACTAGCCTATAAATTGAGGAAACAACAAACGGAAAGAGCAATCTACAAAATCAGAGACCCAGTATCAAAGGAAATAAAATTCAGAATTCAGGATATTCTTAAAAGCTTCGAGAATTACTACAAGAACTTATACTCCCACAAAAAACATAAAAACGCATCCGAGACATTCCTAAACACATTAAACCTTCCCCAACTTACGGAATCACAAAATAAAACCCTACTGTCAGAAATACAACCTAAAGAATTGGAAAAAGCAATTATGAAACTTAAAGCTAACAAATCCCCAGGAGCAGATGGCTATACAGCAGAATGGTACAAAACCTTTAAACAGCAACTATCTCCTCTCCTCCTGAAAACATTTAACTATGTCCTCCACACAGGGGAAATCCCCCCCTCCTGGAGAGAAGGGGTCATTGCAGTCATACCTAAACCTGAAAAGGATAAACTAGATTGCTCCAACTACAGACCAATCAGTGTATTAAATCAGGACTATAAGCTTTTTACCACTATCCTTGCCAAAAGGTTAGAAAACATACTGACAGACTTAATTCACTTAGACCAAACAGGTTTTATAAGACAAAGACAGACACAAGACAACATTCGACGCACTTTACACATAATTCATCATATAAAAAAATATAACTTAAATGCAGTCATATTGGGATTAGATGCTGAAAAAGCATTCGATTCGGTTGACTGGTCTTTCCTCTATAAAATCTTATCCAGTTTCAATTTTCATAACAACTTCATTAGAACTATACAGGCATTATATAAAAAACCAACAGCTAAAATAAGGATTAACGGTAATTTATCATCATCTTTTGAGCTGGAAAGAGGATGTCGTCAAGGCTGCCCCCTGTCTCCACTGCTCTTTGCAATCTTCATAGAACCTCTGAGCCAATGGATAAGACAAAATCAAGAAATTCAAGGTATTACACTTGGTCAGAAAGAACACAAAATAGCACTCTTTGCTGATGACATTTTAATATACCTAGGGCAGCCAGACACTTCTCTACCAGAACTAATCTCAGTTTTTTCAGACTATGGAGATTTATCAGGGTACAAATTAAACATGCATAAAACCCAAGTTTTAACATTCAACTATGACCCAAATCATTTTTCACTAAATGAACTCAAAACTAACTGGGAGTTGGATTCTATGAAATATCTGGGGGTCAATATCCCGAAACAACTCGACAAAATTATAACACTAAACTATGATCCACTGGTGACAAAAATAAAATCTGACCTAGCAAGATGGAATATGATACCATTCTTAGGTACCGCACAAAGAATTGAAGCAGTCAAAATGAATATACTTCCACGTCTTCTATACCTTTTCCAAACAATACCGGTAGAACCTCCCAAAAAAACATGGCAGGAACTGGACAGAAGGATCTCAAGATTCATATGGCAGGGTAAGAGACCTAGAATCAGATATAGAACCCTACAGCTAAACAAAGACAAAGGTGGGCTCGCACTGCCAAATATCAGGGACTATTTTATAGCTGCACAAATTAAAACTTTAGTAGAGATATGTAACCCAGTCTACACTGCACAATGGAAGGAGATGGAATGCCAAATAACAAGTGACATCCCCCTACAGGCGATAATAGGGAACAATGCCTTAACTAAACTCCTGAATAACACTAACCCGTGGATAGAGACCCCGCTAAAAATTTGGTTTAAGATAGTCAGAGAGAATCAAGCTAAAGAGCCCTATCGACTTCTGCAATGGATTGCCTATGATCAAGACTTTACCCCCAATAAAACAGACACTAGATTTAAAGAGTGGAAAGAGAAAGGGCTGATAAAATATTACGATTTTTTTAAGGGGCAAACTTTAAGAAGTTTTGAAGATTTGAAAAAACAAGGTCTAATAAATCAAGATCTATACAGGTTCTTTCAGCTTAGACACCACATAAATAATATACTTAAAAAGGAGGATTTGGAAAGGGCCCAGTCAGGTGTTCTGAAGGTCTTCTTAATGGCATATAAAGGGATCCCAGGGATCAGATACATTTCTAAAATATACCAAGGTCTTCAAGACTTAAAAGGAGACAACACATCATATATAAAAGAGAGATGGGAAAAAGAGGGGAATTTCACTTTACAATTGGAAATATGGGAAAAGCTAAATAAACAGCAATGGAAAAGTACCTCATTCCTGCAGTGGAGAGAATTTGGATGAAAAAACTTGGTAAGATTTTTCAGAACACCTGCACAAAACAAATTTACCCATAAGGGATTGAACTGTTGGCGCTTGTGTGGTGAAAAGACTGCAAATCATTTTCATGTGTTTTGGTCATGCCCAGTTATCCATCAATATTGGTCCAACGTACAGACAATATTGGGGAAAATATTCAAAATAACAGTTCCCTTTTCTTTTGTAACTTTGTATTTGGGTTTATTACCGGACTCACTGGAAAGACGAGGAGATAAATACTTATTCAATGTTTTAATATTGGCAAGTAAAAAAGCCCTAACTAAAAAATGGATGCTGAAGGACTGTCCTACACCTGAAGATTGGATTAACGTGATTCAAGACATTTACTCGATGGAAAAGTTGACATTCGCACTGAGACAGGACATGGATGGGTTCATGAACTTTTGGCAACCCTGGATCGCATATGTGTCTTCCATTAAAACTAATCTTTGACAAATACCATTTCAATAATGGTCCCGCTCTTTGTTCCAATGCTACTCAGATGCTCTTTTACTTTTAATTACTTAATTTTCTGTTTGTTTGTTTTTTGCTGTTCTGTTTGTTTGTTTATTCGTTTGTTTGTTTGTTTGTTTTTTATTTAATTCTCCTTAACTTCACTTTTTCTTTCACTTAAAAAAAAGGGGGGGTTGTTGTAATAACTATCCTACCAATGTTGTCAAATAGCAAAAAATAAGGGAACATGTGATGAAAATGTAAACAATGCAATGCTGTAATGACCTGTATACCCTTTACAAAAACTTAAATAAAAAAAAAAAAAAAAAAAAAGAGTGCTTGTTGTCATGCACTAAATCAGTGTTTTTCAACCTTTTTTTGAGCCACGGATGTCTTTTTACGTGGAGAAAATCCTGTGGAACCCCAAAAATCTATAATGTCTTAAAATGACACATCTTAGCCTATTCATAGTTTCCGATCACGTGACTTCCAGAGGGATTAGATTGGCGGCCATGCTGAGGCGATAATCACAGAACAACATGGATCAAAAAAAAAAAAAAAGTGAAAACGTCTGAAATTTATGAAGAATCTCTTGATGATGACAGCAGACAGTGGTATGATGACAAATTAGTTTTAACTCAGAAGCAGGCTCCCTATCTCATTCCAAAGCAAAACTAGGCAGCATGGTGGTACATTGGTTAACACTGCTGCCTAACAGCTAGAGGGTTCCAGGTTCAAATCCCCAGACTGGCAGCAGTTAGAACCTTTCTGTGTGGAGTTTGCATGTTTTCCCTGTGCTGTGTGGGTTTACTCCAGCTTCCTCCCACAATCCAAAGACATGCTTGTTAGGTCAATTGATCATTCTGAATTGTCCCGAGGTATCTGTCTCCTATAGGCTTTAGAATAGAGGGTTAGTAACAGTGAAGCACTTTGAGTGGCGTTTGAGACTAGAAAAAGCACTATATAAATATAGGTCCTTATCAAAAGACGTGGGGTGGGGCACTTATCAAGAGAAGTGGGCTCGCATCACCTATCCAGACACTGTTAATTTATTACTGTACGGTACCAGTGCTTACACTCTTAAACAACTAAGACAAAGGTCTAGAGGCTTACAATCAGTTTGCAAATGGCTGGGTCTGAGACATGGCATTGCTTGAAATCAACAACCTTTGTGTGCCTGTAGCCATGGTAAACAAAACATTTGATTTTGTTTTTGGATGAAAAAGTGGAATAAAATTGGATTGTTCACTTGCAAATATTTTGTAAAGCTTTACACAAAATACTTAAAGGCTATACAGCTAGGGCCTAAGCACCTGTTGTGTTTTTTTTAAATGTTAAACATGCAAAAATTGAGAAAAATGACTCCATCATGCTAGGCTAGTCACCATGTTTTTAAAAACAGAGCAATATTTTTTTTAAAAAACAGTAAAATATTCTCTTATTGTGCATGTTTATCCATATATCAGCCCATAAATTATTCACAGACCCTCAACTTAATTTCTCCTGTTTGTTTTTCTCTGTTTTTGCTCTCAGTTTTTTTGTACAGTGGTGTGAAAAAGTGCCCCCTTCCTGATTTCTCATTTTTTTGTATGTTTGTCGCACTTAAATGTTTCAGATTGTCAAACACATTTAAATATTAGACAAAGATAACACAAGTAAACACAAAATGCAGTTTTTAAATGAAGGTGTTTATTATTAAGGGTAAAAAAAAATCCAAACCTACATGGCCCTGTGTGAAAAAGTTATTACCCCCCTGTTAAAACATAAATTAACTGTGGTTTATCACATCTTTGGAAAGCTGAGTTCAGTTTCTCTAGCCACACCCAGGCCTGATTACTGCCACACCTGTTCTCAATCAAGAAATCTCTTAAATAGGACCTGCCTGACAAAGTGAAGTAGACCAAAAGATCCTCAAAAGCTAGACATCATGCTGTGATCCAAAGAAATTCAGGAATAAATGAGAAACAAAGTAATTGAGATCTATCAGTGTGGAAAAGGTTATAAAACCATTTCTAAAGCTTTGGGACTCCAGCGAACCACAGTGAGAGCCATAATCCACAAATGGCAAAAACATGGAACAGTGGTGAAACTTCCCAGGAGTGGCCGACTGATCAAAATTATCCCAAAAGCGCAGTGACGACTCATCCAAGAAGTCACAAAAGACCCACAACATCCAAAGAACTGCAGGCCTCACTTGCCTTAGTTAAGGTCAGTGTTCACGATTCCACTATAAGAAAGAGACTGGGCAACAATGGCCTGCATGGCAGAGTTTCAAGACAAAAACCACTGTTGAGGAAAAAGAACATAAAGGCTCGTCTCAGTTTTGCCAGAAAACATCTTGATGATCCCTAAGACTTTTGGGAAAATACTCTGTGGACTAATGAGACAAAAGTTGAACTTTTTGGAAGGTGTGTGTCCCATTACATCTGGTGTAAAAATAACACAGCATTTTAGAAAAGGAACATCACACCAACAGTAAAATACAGAGGTGGTAGTGTAATGGTCTGGGGCTGTTTTGCTGCTTCAGGACCTAGAAGACTTGCTGTGGTAAATGGAACCATGAATTCTGCTGTCTCTCAAAAAATGCTGAACTAGAATATCTGGCCATCTGTTCATGGCCTCAAGCTGAAACGCACTTACGTTCTGTAGCAGGACAATGATCCAAAACACACCAGCAAGTCCACCTCTGAATGGCTTAAGAAAACAAAATGAAGACTTTGGAGTGGCCTAGTCAAAGTCCTGACCTGAATCCGATTAAGATGCTGTGGCATGACCTTAAAAAGGTGGTTCATCCTCAAAAAAGGATGGCCCAACCAGTTATTAGGTTTAGGGGGCAATCACTTTTTCACACAGGGCCATGTAGGTTTGGATTATTTTTCTCCTTAATAATAAACACCTTCATTTAAAAACTGCATTTTGTGTTTACTTGTGTTATCTTTGTCCAATATTTAAATTTATTTGATGATCTGAAACATTTAAGCGTGACAAACATACAAAAAAATGAGAAATCAGGAAGGGGTAAGCACTTTTTCACACCACTGTATGTGATCTATTTTAAATCTAATTTAAATTAGCATTTGCTAAAGGCTTCAGTGCACTCAGCTGTCCAGATGTTTTCGGATGAAGTTAGATATTATTGTCTTGGTGTCTAATCATTATCCTCATTGCAAACAATAAGCAGTTGATTTGTAGATTCCAGGTACTTGTAGTAATCCTCAAAGCCAAAGGCTAATTGGCCAGTGTTCTGACATTTTGGCATACCTATCGGAACAGCATACCTTGGGTTACTACTCTGTCATTTTATTCTTGCCTATGTGGACAGCTGATGGTACAGACTAGAGTCAAAGGCAAAAACATGGCAAGGAAGGCTAAACAGCAATTTGGTTCTTCATAATATCCTGTAGCTTGAAAGTAGAACATTTAAGTTGACTCCTACAGGTTCCGTTAAACATACGTGTGTTTAGCTCTCTGTGAGTGTGTGTGTATGCGCTGCAGGCAACAGCTGAGTTCATCAGAACAGAGAGCAGGTGAATCTGTGAAAATGTCCACAGAGCATCACAGACTCTTCAACAATATTATCAGTCAATTATTTCTATAAACCTATTACAAAATGGTCAGAGCACCCGCAAGTTGGGATACAAGGAAGGCACCACGTCAGCTCTACTAATACTAATAGGAGAAAGCCAAATTATCCTCCATTTCTCTGATAGTTCCCGAGTTGACTCGCCTTGGTTCAAAGTAATTGCAGGTAATCAATAAATCAACACTTTCTCTTTCTCACGTGTCTGTACAACCAATTATTCAGTAGTAGTGTACTATATTTATGTACATAATTTTCGGCTTTAAGGAAATAGAATCACCCCCTGCAACTTCCCTCCCAACATTACCGTCAATATAGCGTGTGACATCATCTTAAAACTATGAATCACAACCTTCACACAATGACAATTTAGTCTTGTAATTGGTTTGTACTCAGTGTAAAATCTAGCACGATTATGTACAAAGTCAAATGTAAGATGCAAACACTCATATTTCCTCTGAGCAATGCGAGTTCACGTGAGTTTACATCCATGTGAGTTGGATTTTGTTCAACTCGGTCCAGGAGTTTGCTTTACACGTTTGACGTTGGTGTTGGAATTAGTCTGAAAATGAGACAGCCACTTACCAAAGCATCTTCATACTCGTGTGAAGAAGATTGTTTTCATAGCAAGCATGCTTTTCTCAGGACAGCACCAGTAGACCTCCAAATCCACTGCTTGTTCAGTCCTGGGGCGACCGACATTCGGATGCAGTTTCTGGGGGAGGTGGTGACAATTTCCCCATCCAGATAGTGTTGTGGGCTCAGCAATAGTAATCCTGAGGGTCCTGACACTACAGCACTCCTGAAACCACTGCCTCTGGTTGTGCAGGAATCCCCAACTCGGGATTAGTCACTGCAGGCACTACTGCACAGTTGTTTGCAGTTTTTTGGACCAGTTATGAAGTGAAATTAGACAACTTCCTGAGGACCTCTGAGCATTCTCTCATGGACATCCTTGGGGTATGAAGACCACCAGTTCAAAAACATGGCACTAAATCATATTTGCATTGCTGAAAACCCTCCTTCAAAGAGCTTTCACTGATGATGGGTTTAACCAATTATGAATTAAATTTTTTGTTTTATTATGCATTCATAAGATTAGATATCCATAAGATTTTGTCTTTATTAAAGAAAGTGCTTGATTTCAGATGAGAAAAGTAAAGTATATTTTGAATTTAGGAGGAACAAATTCATTCAGAGACTATGTAAAAAAAATTAGCACAGCGGGGTAATTTTGGATCTCTTCTTCTCAACATTTTAAGCCACAACCTCTCAGAAGGATTTAGCTCAGGTCTCCAACTTAATATTTGCTTAATTTTTAGAGTGTTTCTAATGTGTATTTGCATTACTGAATCTCAGGAGAGCTTAAGGTTATGAGAAAGCCCTAAAATTCTTCTCTAAAAGATTGGTTGTGCAGTCCCAAATCATGATGGTTCTTGCGCCATACTTCACACAAATTAGAATTTGGGGATGTTTTGCGTCATCTCTGAAGAGTCCAAACTTTCCTCCACTGGTAGAAACGTTTAAAAGGTTTGCTGATTTTATCACTTTTTAACCCTTTTGCAGCTTCCTTTTGTCAGGTGATGAAAGAAAGGTTTTGGCATTTCCCAAAGTTACTTTCATGTATATAGTGAGTAGGATGTCCCATTATATTTAGCTTGAGCCACTCTCTCTGTTCAATATTTAAATAAGTAGTCCTTTTGTAGTCCTCATAATGTCTGCTGTATTTCATTGTTTAATGCAGGGGTGTCAAACTCATTCCATGGAGGGCCAAGACCCTGCATGTTTTGCTTCTACCCAGTGTCTTCAGCAGGTGTTTTCACTGATCAGCAATCAGTGGGAAGAAATTCAGTGAAATCACCTGTTGAAGACACTGGGTGGGGGTAAAACCTGCAGGGTCTTGGCCCTCCATGGAATGAGTTTGACACCTGTGGTTTAATGTATTAAATAGTTTGATTTGTTGAAAATATCTCTCTTTTACAGGAAATGTTCATCTTACGTTTTCACACATTTTCTTGTTGATTTTTTCTGTGCCAATTACATACAGTATATGTCGTTATATCCAGAGTTATGCAATGGTAGTCCTTTTATAGCCATGCTCATGATTCTCTGAAAGTCTGGAATTTAACATATAGAAAAATATAGATTTCCAAGTCGTGTGGGTGAGAGGTCAGTCCAGCTCCGTGTACCCAGAGGCCTATGTTAGAGAGGTGAATAATTTAAACCACGCTCAGAGAGCTGGTGTAGCATTACAACACAATAAGAATAGAGATGAAAAAGCCAAATTACCAAGGGCAAAGGGCACGCATAGGAATCACTCCTAATTAGTGGTTACCATGGAGCACAGCTCAGTGCACAAAGTGAAACAAAGACAGACTAGCAACTGACCATCAACTAAAAGCAGGCACAAAGATTACATGTATCACAGTACTGACCAGGGAACTAATGAAGTGATTTGACAAAGTGTAATTTGTAATAAGTTGACTGTATATGTCACAGATGGAAAGCAGAAGCCCAGACGCCATCTCAAATAATCTCTGAATTCACCCAAATTCACATCAGATGTAAACATTAACGGAATTTTGCCAAGGTTCCTTTATGTGCCAGCATTGCAAATGAATTTCAGTTACACATAATAATGTGCTCAGACTGCCCAGCATTCACATGTCATCCTATACAATTTCAATTCATATGTTCACACGCTTCCTCTGAAAACAGCTCTCACAGGTTCATCAGACATAGATTTTCTTTGGTGTTGTCAAGGGCTAAAATCATAAACAATCACAGCACCGAGGTCATAACCTCTGCGTCAGAATGTTTAATCCCCAAGATGATGATAAAAGCTCACTGAAATGGGAAAAAAAGATGTTATCCAAGAATTGACTGTCTGCTATTGATGTTGGTGTCATTATCTCTAGATTGGCTCTGAATTAGAACAATGGTCATTTTGAGTACCATTTCCTCTTCCTTCAGGCCTGCTGCATGTGGTACACATTACACAGCATACCATTAAGCCAAATATCTTCATTTCTATCTTGTTTCATTCCCTGTTTTTTATATATGCATAGTTCCGTGAAAAAGTATTTGCCCCCTTCCTGATTTCTTATATTTTTACACATTTGTCACATTTGAATGTTTCAGATCATCAGACAAATTTTAATATTAGACAAAGATAACCCATGTAAATGCAAGTTTTTAAATTAAGATGTCATTTATTAACGGAAAAAAGCTATCCAAACCTACCTGGTCAGATGTGAAAAAGTAACTGCCTCCCTAAAACTAATACGCAACTGGTTGTTCCACCGTTGGTGGCAACAGCTGCAATCAAGTGCTTGTGATAACTGTCAGCAAGTCTTTTGCATCACTGTTGGGGAATTTTGGCCCATTCTTCTTTACAGAATTGTTTTAATTCTGCCACACTGGAGGGCTTGAGCTTCAGGTCATGAGCTGATGGCCGGACATTCTCCTTCAGAATTTTCTGGTAGAGAGCACAATTCATGGTTCCATCAATTACAGCAAGTTGTCCAGGTCCTGAAGCAACCCCGGACCATCACACTACCACCACCATGTTTGACTGTTGGTATGATCTTCTGTTTATGAAATGCTGAGATAGTTTTATACCAGATGTTACCGGGATGCATGCATTCCAAAAAGTTCAGCTTTTGTCTCCTCAGTCCAAAGAATATTTTCCCAAAAGTTTTGGGGATCATCAAGATGTTTTTTTTGGCAAATCTGAGATGAGTCTTTGTGTTCTTTTTGGTCACAGTGGTTTTCTCCTTGATACTCTCCCATGGATGCCATTTTTGACCAGTCTCTTTCTTGTTGAAAAGTGGACCAGTGTCCAAGCTGAGGCAAGTGAGGCCTGCAGTTATTTAGACGTTGTTCTGGGTTTTTCTTTCTCGCCTGTTATTGAATTTCTTCAGATCATGGCATGATGTGTAGCTTTTTTTGATTTTTTTTTTTTTTTGATTTTGTATACTTTATTGATCCCCAGAGAGGAAATTGAGGGCATCCACCTGGATGGATGAAGCAGCCACGGTACGGCGCTATCCCTTTACCATTCACACACACATTCACACCTAGGGCCACTTTAGGGTCTCCAATTAACTTAACCTGCATGTTTTTGGCTTGTTGAGATCTTTTAGCCTACTTCACTTTGTCAGACAGGTCCTATTTAAGTGATTTCTTGGTTCAACAGGTCTGGCAGTAATCAGGCTGGTGTGGCTAGTGAAATTGAACTCAGCTTTCTAAAAATGTGGTTAATCACAGTTAATTCATGATGTAACTGGGGGGGGGGGATAGTTTTTTCCCCTTAATAAATGAAATTTTCATTTAAAAATTGTATTTTGTATTTGTCTACTATTAACATTTGTCTGATGATCTGAAACATTTAAGTGTGACAAATGTGTGACAACAACCCCAAAACACTCTTTTCCACAATCAACAAACTTCTCAAACCCATCAACAACACCTCCCCACCGTTCACTGCTGAAAAGTGCAGCTCATTCCTGTCTTTTTTCCAAAGATCACCACCATCCACAGCAACCTGACCACCTCCCCTCCAATCCCAACCCCACCATTAACTCTTCCCCCCACCTCTATTCAGCAAATGTCTCATTTCCCCACATAGACCCCTCTAGAACTCATTAAAATTACCACAGGCATGAGAAGCCCCATATCTGTACTGGACCCCATTCCCTCCACACTTATCAAGTCCTGCCTCCCATCCCTCTCCCCACTCATCTGCACCATCATGAACACCTCCCTCAGTTCTAGCTCAGTTCCTGACCCCCTGAAACTCGCTGCTGTCACCCCAGTCCTCAAAAAACCTGGACTAAACCCCGACATCATGAATAACTTCCGTCCCATCTCCAACCTGCCCTTCCCATCAAAAATCCTAGAATGTGATGTTGCCACCCATCTCAAAACCCACCTCACCTCCCATGACCTCTTTGAGAGATTCCAGTCTGAATTCTGCTCACAACATAGCACCGAAACAGTCCTTTTCAAAGTAATGAACGACCCCCTCCTCGCAGCCAACTCTGGACTCCTGAACATCCTTATCATGCTCGACCTCACAGCCGTCTTCGATATAGTTAACCACTCCATTCTCCTCTCTCATCTGGAAACCTTTCTCAACATCACTGGCACAGCTCTCTCCTGGTTCCACTCATATCTCACCAATTGGCAACAATTCATCCACATCAACAACTGCACCTCCCTCACAGTCCTCCTCTCCCATGGTGTTCCCCAGGGCTCTGTGCTTGGCCTTCTCCTCTTCATCATCTATATACTCCTGCTTGGTAGAATCATCTGCCGACATGGCCTTAACTTCCACTGTTATGCCAGTGACATTCAGATCTACATTTCTACTAACTGCATAACCACAGTAACCTGCTCCATACTGGAAAACTGTCTCTCTGAAATAAAATCCTGGATGCAAAAGAACTTTCTGCAACTCAACTATGATAAGTCTGATATGATAATCATCGGCCCGGAATCTCTCATCAATACCACCCACAACTTCAACCTCACTGTTTCCAACTCCACACTTTCCCTATCCCCAAAGATATGAAACCTTGGAGTCATCTTTGACAGCCACCTCACTTTTGAACTGCACATCAATCATGTCACCAAAACTGCCTTCTTTCACCTAAAAAACATAGCCCGACTCTGTCCCTCACTCACCTTCTTCACCACAGAAACCTTCATACACGCGTTTATCACATCCAGACTCGACTACTGCAATAGCATTCTTTACAGCTCATCATCCAAAGTCCTCCAGAAACTTCAGTACATTCAGAGCTCAGCCGCCCATCTCCTCACCCAGTCCCGCTCCCGCAACCACATCACCCCTGTCCTCCAGAACCTCCACTGGCTCCCAATCTCACAACGCATACAGTTCAAAGTCCTTCTCCTCACCTTTAAAGCCCTCCATTACCAGGCCCCTTCCTATCTCACCGACCTGTTGAACTGACAGCCCCACCCCCCGCTGCCTCCATTCCTCTGATGCAAACCTCCTCTGTCCACCACACAGAACCAAGCACAGAACTTGAGTGGACAAAGCCTTTTCCATCGCAGCCCCTCCCCCTAGAACTCTCTCCTCTCACAGATCCGTGACTGCACAGACTTAAACTACTTCAAATCATTACTCAGAACCCACCTGTTCAGACTTGCTTTTGATCTGTAATTTTATTCCTTAATTTTTGACTTTTTTTTAATGTAAAGCATCTTTGAGTGCCTTGGAAAGCACTATACAAATAAAATGTATTATTATTATTATTAAATATAAAAATATAAGAAATCAGAAATCAGAAAGGGGCAAATATTTTTACATGGCACTATATTTTCAAATGGCATTAATAGAAAAATATTAACACTAATATTTCCCATGTCATTAACTATTGAATATAACATAAATAACGCATCGATAATCTGATGCATTTTCTAAACATTTATCATCACAGTGAAGCTTTTATCCTCAACTGTTTATATCAAAACTGTTTAATTTTAAGTGTGATTTTTTTTTTTTAAAGTCAAAGAATGCTGCAAAACAACCTAGTTTTAGCATGAATCTGAAATCCCACTTTTTTGTGGTTAACTCTAGGCTGCCAGTGTGATGCTGGGCATAAAAGGACGGCGGTCTGAGGTGCCACATAGAGCGCTGCACACACTGGAGAATGCTAGGTTATAGGAGGAGCCAGGAGGACAGGGAGTGTTGTTCCCAGAAGTCAACTGCAGTGAGGCGGGGCGTCAGCCAGCAGCACCAGCGGCCGGCCTTCCCTCTGCCTTCCCAGCTGCTGGGAAAGATGGAGATACCAGCAAATCAGTGTTTGTTCAGCCACTCCACAAATATCCCCTCTCCAGATTGCGTCTGGCTGAGGAAACAGCACTTGACTGGGATTCTGAAATGATTATTGGTGGCAGTGTCCTTCTGGGGTTGCTTTTCTAAATGTGCCAATAAATTTCACATGTCCAGCTTTGTTTTGCTTTCATTAGGCCTCTAATCTCCATCCCAGGGCCGGTCCGATTCTGCCGTGAGTGAACTCTCTGTTTTCTCTAGAGTCAATGATTAATGGCTGGACAGCATCATTACTGATGCTCTGCTCTGAAGTTACATATCTGCTTCTGTTGACGCTGCCACAGTCAGAGCCACACCGACTGCATTTTTGTTTTTATGCTCGTGTGTGTGTGTGTGTGTGCAGCGTGTAAGTAGGAGCTGCTTTAATATTTAGACAGTTTTCCCGTGTGTCGCTGTATAAATCATTTATATTGTGCTTTTCATGTTTGAACAAGCACCCAGTTACTGCTGCTTGATCCAAACCCTTCTCAGATAATGATACTCATTTTATTTTTAATCTTCCACAAGTTAGTTGTATATTCATATCACTGGATATTAAACATCAAAAAAGCATCGCTAATGGATTCAAAGAATCTGACCTGCCAACAACCCCACATCTTTTACAAGACGGGCATTGTTCATCTGTTGCTTTTAAAACTTATATGCCTTTAGTACCCAGCTATTAACTTGACATTTACTGTTCTTTTATCGACTCTTGAGTGCATTGATTCATAACAGCCATACAAGTGCTCATCTCCCAGGATATTAGTCACCCGTCCCTCTAACACTGTAATATCATATTTTTGCTCTTTGTCTCAACCCGGTGCCTCAGGCACAGAGACATATGCGTGGCCCGACAAACCGTAGCACCATAAACCCTCCCTTTGTGCTGCATTATACATCCCTCTAAGCCGAATGTGTTTCCACATGACTAATAGATGATCTGGCAGGCCGGGTTTTTGCTCTAGTCGGAGGCCAGGCCGTGTGCGCTGGGAACAGAAACAGAAGTTATTTAAAGAAAGACAAAGTCACCTGTAGAGTGCAGCCGGCAGGTGCTCTGCCTCTCAGGTCTTAACACCTCTATTCTCAAGGGGGGGGGAAATGTGCTGCCTGCAGACTGGCAGCGCAGAAATGGAGAGGGACAATTCTATTAACAATTTAGCGGTCCTGTATAACGTGTTGAAATGTTAGGGCACCACTAATGCCAAATGGAAGTTAAGCTAAAGGAGCTTGACCTGAAAAAAAAAAAAATCCATCTCTGCACTGATAAATTATATTTTCACAGCAATAACGCTTCCACTGTTTATTTTCTCTCATTCCAGGTGGGGGTTTTTTTCATACCAGATTGAGTATTTTCCCGGCGAGTGAACAAGCCTGTCATTCCCATATTAAACACAACGCTGGCCCAATAAATGGACACCACCTGTTTAAACGGTCCGTGCCGTGTCGGGGTCACGAGGGGTCCCATTTGATTGGCCACGTCGAATGGACGGAACACGCCGCGTGCCCTCTGTGGTAACTTTAAAAATTGTTCAGGAAGTTTGGTTCACCCTTTACGGCCTAGGACATTTCCTACTACAGGAGTTAAGCACTCAGGACAGGAAACCATTTGCTGTGGCTGTAAGATCTCTTTAATGACTGTCTAACTAGAAACAGGCCGGACTAATTCAGTGCCTGGAGCCAGCAGGAATGGCCTCGCATCTAGACGTTGTTAGAATATTTACTGCTTCTTCGATGGGAGTCTTTTTGACACTGCTGCAATAAAATTTACAAGGAATCCCTTTTTAGCATGATGCGAGGCAAAGTGTGGTCAAGAGGGGCAGAAACATGCTTGAAAAAGTAGCTGGCTGTTAAAGTTATCATTTGTCTTTGTTTATGTGAATCGGGAACTACAGATGGCTGACATTTAAACAGCATTTGATCGGCTTTGTTCCTGATTGCCTCAGAATGCCGGTGGTTGACGTTTGGCCTCATCTGACTTTGCAGAATGTCAGAGAGGGTGACTGCGTTGAATTGTACGGCCTTCATTTTAGTATATGTGAAAGGGTCAGCACTGTCCTTGAGGGTGGAAAAAAAAAAGCTGCTGATTCAAACATATTGAGCTGTTAATGCCCTCTAACTTTTTCTTCCCCGGCGTCAAATGTTGTTATTCTTCAAATCAAAGCTGGGCTCTTGTCAAGAGAGCCGCAGGGTGACCATCCGCACCTTGAAGCACGGCGCTGAACAGCTTAGTGGCTTTGTAACTGTGGGGTTGGTTAATGGATTAGGGGTGTTTGTATACATGTTCATGTGCTACATGCCTATGTGGGTGTCCATGCACGGCCGTACACGGAGTGTCGGTGCTCCTGCTGACTGAGGAAATGAGCTGGGACCACCAGAGGTGATTGTGCATGTGCAAGCAGGAGACCGGGATTGGCTTGTTCCAGTCACTGACTGACTGGGCCTGTTCTGTGACCCGCCAAGCTTCAAGCACCCCCCCCCCTCCAAAAAAAAAAACATTTATTAGGCCCAGGGAGTGGTGGCCCTTTTTTTCTAAAGTGCCACCGTGTCTGGACAAACTGACACACTTCAGTTTCATTGCAACCCCTCCACCCGCCTTTCCCTTTCTTCCACTGTGGATTTAAACAAATGCAGTCAAACCCAATTAGGGGAGAGTGAGAGCAGCACAGGAGAGGCGCTGGTAATAGTAACTTTGTTCAGCTGGTTCCTGCTGTGACCAGCTCTCATTTAAATGAGCCGCTTGATAATCCTCAGAAATACGACCCCAGTGAGAGAAAGAAAGAGGTAGTCTCTCCACTTTCCTTGTTCCCAGCGGAGCGTCTTTTAACGGGTCCTCACCTCAGCGTGTCGAGGGGCGCCGCCATGACACAGATGAGTCTTTTGGGAAGAGGGATGGCATTCATTCCCTGCAATAACAAATTAACAGTCATCGTGTCAAATGTTTCAGTTATGGGCATGAAAACAGTTATTACATATAGAGGGGAAAAATGTTTACTTCACACCAAAGCCGTACATATCTATCATAATGATTTGGGAAAAATACAAAAACCTCAAACCAAATCTCAAGAAACCATTCAGAAAACTCCTCCTGAATTGCCTAAATGTGCTTAACTCCACCCCTGTGGGGCTCTGAGTGGGATGAAACAAATGCTTAGAACAACTTCAATTTGACCTAGGTTTCCTGACAGCCCCTGAACAAACTTTGAAGTGTTCTTATCATTGATTTTGTGTTTCTTGCCTTAACCTGTCTCCCAGGCAGACACCAGCTGAGATGAGAGTAAAAATACTGTTATCCAGATCATTGCATGTGAGGTAATGGGAACAATTGATAAGGTGCCCTACTGGGTAAACAAGACATCAGAAAAATTCTGCCATCGTTCCTCACTCCCCATGTATTTCTGCTAACTGGGTGATTTGGTTTCTGAAGTTGGCGCAGACCATCGTGCAACAGAATTGTTGAAAAACAACACTTATTGTCTGGTGAGTGGTTGTTTTCTTTGATTCAGTCATAATTCAAGTTTTGGGGTCTCAAAGATGGCAAATAAGGATTTCTTAGAAATGCATGATGATTTTGTAGATGCAGCTAATGTGAATACTCCTCCAGAGAAGCTTGAATGGGTGGAGTCAGGGTGCTAGTGTGCTTCCCAGCTGATCTTAAAGCTGGAGTGCGGGGCTGCTGCAGGCAGATGGCCTTTTGTCACTGTGAAAATAAAAATCCAATAAAGATGGTAATTATATAAAATGCAGGATACTGCTGTAGGATCTACCAATAGGCTCTTGTTGTGGTCCTGAGAATGGCAAATACAATTTATGGGCGTTTCTGTACCATACACAGCAGCTGATAACCGCAGCAGTGCTACACCAATGCCAGGCCCACCTGGAATCATATAGGTACACGGAAAATAACATCTGTCATTCTTTTTTTTTTTTTTACGTTTAAGTTAAATTAAATAACAGCAGAAGGTAAACATTTGAATTTGCATCTATGCTTCATATGCAGGCTTAAACTGTTAAACACTTTGCTCAGAGAATTGATTGCGATTAAATGTCTACCCATTACACTGATAGCGTATCAGAGAGGAGGGCCTGTTGGGTCTTTGATAGGCAGTTAATGGTCCACGAGGTACTGGGAAGAGATATCTCAGAGAATCCACTGGTCTCCCTTCTCCTTCCCTTTCTGAACCAATCAAGCTGTGACACCAGCCTGTGTCACGTAGGCACTTTAAGAGATGTGATTTACAGGAGCACAAGGTTGATGTCAGCTGCAGAAAAAATGACAAACAATAAAAACGGGCAGAAAAAAAAAAAACCCTAACAGCCACAGGTCAACAGCGTATCACTTATGGCTTGGCAGAGATACGCTTAATGTCCTCAGTGCTCTTTTGTGCAAAATAAAACGTTCTCTTGTACCGAAGGGTTTGAATACAAGAAAACATGTCATTTTTACACCAAGGTCAAAATGGATGGATGTGTTCCTTTTTTGTTTTTGTAAGATAACTTTATAGTCAATTTATCTGTTAAGAAGCAAGGGGTGAGGTTAAATAGGTGTTGGCAGTATGAAGATAAGTTGCGTCCCTTGCATCGCCCTCATACATTAATAACACAGATGTGGCGGTGGGATACGGTTGACGGGCTGGATGCTATTATAGGCCACACTGAGGAAGTCTCTGTGGGTGCCGGGCCACACTTTAAGCAGCTCATTATTTTGGCTCTCATTACACGCTCCAATCCCACAGCAGATACTGTTGTTTGTGTGTGTGTAGAAGGGACTTGAATATAACACAGAAGTACCTGAGGAAGCAAGCGTCGTTAGCCAAGCATTGCCTTCTCTTCTGCTTTGTTGGTTCAGCGCTCCTGAGAAGTCCAGCCGTCTGTCTAACTGGAACCCTTGTGAATGCACGGCGTCGTCCTAATTCTGGAATGCCTTTTTTTTTGTATTGGTGTCAAATTTGATTACAATTATGTATATCAGAGGTCTTTTTGTTGTTGATTGTGACGGGGTGTTATAATCAGATTAGCTGGCTATTCAACAATGGCAGGCACAGCTGTTGAAGAGGTTACAGGCATCTGTTTCGGGTGGGGACAGACTGCTAATTAATATCATTGAAGTGGACTGGGATATGATTTTTTTAGAAGCTACTGAATACAAGTCTTCTTAGATCTGAACACAACAGTTTCTTTTTTATGAGAAGCGATAGAGTTTTAAATATAATTATGAGAAGTGACAGAGTTTTAAACATAATAAAACTGAAAAAGAAGTTATGATATTGTGGGGGCATGGTGTGGGACTTCTCCACCCAGAGAAGGCAGCTGGGGAAGGGGGGAACAATGGACTGAAAGAGGAAGTGCCACCGGGGGGGTTTCAGATGGGACAGTAAGGACTATGTGCCCCCCGGGGAGAGAAGTAACTGCCGGAGCCGCTGGAAGAAGAAGGGTGTGAGAGCGGTGCCGGCGTTATGTCATGTTAATGTGCCACACGGGCTTTGTTCTAAACAACAATGTATTATGGTCGGAAGTCTGGGTCTCATTGCATGGTATTAAAGATATAAAAGAGGAACGCACAGAGACCCGGGAGCTCTTTTGCTGTACTGTATTTTGGAGATGGAATAAAGTTTCTGTGTCGTCTAGCTCGTTGCCTCACCTGCTTCCTTTCTCCACATTGGTGACCCTAAGACGTGCCATGGAAAGAGAGCCAAGCACAGCCCCTGAGTGGAGGGAGAGCACCAGCGCTGCGTGCGTTGTCTCAGTCAAGCTCCCAGACTTCTGGCTTCACAACCCAACCGCATGGTTCTTGTACATAGAAGCCCAGTTCGCACTCCGCAGGATAACAACGGATGATACCAAGTATTACTACGTGGTTGCTGCGCTGGATGCACACGCCACGCAACAGGTGACAAACTTGCTCCAGGAGCCGCCGGCCCAAGAAAAATATGAAGCACTCAAGAGGATGCTTCTCCAGCGCTGTACCCTTTCTAACAGTGAGAGGATAGAGAGATTCCTATTGCGTATGGAGTTAGAGGACAGATCAGCAGAGGAGCTCATGGAGAGCATGTTGGCGCTGAGGGGGAAGGACGATGAATCTTTCCTGTTCGCCCACTTGTTCCTCAGGAACCTACCAGCTACAGCAAGGGTGATCCTGGCCAACTCGCCGTGGCTGGTTGCTAAGGACTACCACGCCCTAGCGCAGGAAGCGGACCGCATCATTTTGGCAACCAGAACTCTCAGCATGCAGACAGTGGCACTGGCATCCATGAGGGACTCCAGCAAGGTCGAGGAGCCATTTGTGGTAGCCGGGATGGACACCAGAAGACGAAGGAACAGGGCGATCTGTTTTTATCATCGCCGTTTCGGCTTGAATGCCCAACGCTGCCTGTCACCATACCAATTCAAGAAGCTGGGAGGATGGCATGTTCGGAATTCAGTGGCAGCTGCAACCGAAGGCGATAGGAACAAACTGCTTTGTGTCACAGACACACATTTGGGGAGATGGTTTTTGGTGGACTCCGGCTCCCAGAAGAGCCTCATCCTGCTGGTCAATGCAGACAGGGTGGCAAGAGGCAGTGGTCCCGAGCTCATGGCCTCCAACGGATCCACCATCAGGACATTTGGCGAGCGGACACTGACGATTTGCTGACACGGACACAACTTTCAGTGGGACTTTGTGGTAGCTGCATGTTCCGCCCCCATTTTAGGTGCAGATTTTTTATGTGCTTATGGGTTGTTAGTCGAAGTTGCTAATAGGAGATTAGTGGATGCAATGTCTTTTACCTCACTGCCCTGTACAGCTTGTGGAGCTGGATCTACAACACTGGCTAACGTTATAGATCAAGGGGATAAGTACCAACATTTGCTCACACAGTTCCCAGCACTCATGGTCCCGACGTTTTCGTCTACGGTAACGAAACACGGGGTCCAACACTTTATAACGACAAAAGGCCCACCGGTGTTTGCGCAACCTCAGTGCTTGGATGCAGCAAAACTGGCCAGCGTGCGAGAGGACTTTGCCAACTAAGAGCAGAAGGGCATTGTCAGGCGCTCCAACAGCCCGTGGGCATCCCTGTTACACATGATGCCTAAAGCCTACAGGTCGTGGCAACTGTGCAGCGATTTCCAGCGCTTGAATAACGGCACGGAACATGATCGTTTTCCCATTCCACACATCCAGGATTTTTGCATGCACCTGGCCGGGGCGCGTTTTTTTTTTTGAAAGTGGATCTGGTCCACGGATACTATCAGTTCTCAGTGCATGCAGAAGACATTCCAAAAACAGCGGTAATAACTCCTTTTTGCCTTTTTGAGTTTTTACGCATGCCGTTCGGATTAAAAGGCACGGCGCAGACTTTCCAGAGGATGATGGATGCAGTGCTTCATTACTTATCCTTCATTTTTGTCTACTTCGATGACATTCTGGTAGCTAGCGCATCCGAGGAGGAGCATATCGCCCATCTCAAGACAGTCTTCCAGAGGTTGGAGGTGCGCGAGCTGATAGTTAACCCCACGAAGTGCCAGTTCGGTGTGCCAGTGATTGATTTTTTTGGGCCACCGTGTTTCGCCAGAGGGCGCAATTCCTTTACCAGATAAGGTGCGCTTGGTGTCGGACTTTCCGCATCCGCAGACCATGAGAGCACTACAGGAGTTTTTGGGAATGGTTAATTTTTATAACCGCTTCCTTCCCCAGGCAGCCCAGCTGATGCAGCCGTTGTATGCTGTGCTTAAAAAAAAAGAAGCCCTTGGGAACCATAGACTAGACTCCCGAGAGAGTCCGGGCTTTTATAAATGCCAAAACAGCGCTTGCGGATGCCTCGTTGTTAGCCCACCCGGATCCGTCTGCATGGATAGCGCTCACTACGGACGCATCTGATGTTGCCATAGGGGCAGTGGTGGAGCAGTACGTCTCAGGTTCATTGCAGCCGCTCTCATTTTTTCAGCCGAACTTTGCACAACAACAAACACAAATACAGCACATTTGATAAAGAATTGCTGGCTCTCCACCTGGCGACGCACCATTTCCAGTTTTGGTTAGAGGGGCGTGAGTTCACCGCGTTCGTGGACCATAAGCCACTGATGAACGCAATGTCTAAGGTCTCGGAACCATGGTCAGCCCAGCAGCAACGGCATTTGGCTGCGATTTCGGAGTTTACTACCAACATTCAACAAGTCGCTGGTAACTTCAATGCCGTGGCCGATTGTCTGTCGCAAGTGTTAGTCTCCCCGGTCTACATGGGAATAGATTTCCCTGTGATTGCTGCGGAGCAAGCCGGGGATGTGGACATTTGCGTGCTACAATCTGCGCCTACTGGGTTAAGGCTGGAGAGCAGGGTGGTGCAAGAAGAGTGCCCTCCCTTGGTCTGCGAAGTCTCCACCAGCCGCCCGCTCCCGGTGGTTCCGACCTCTTGGCGCCGTCTTGTTTTTGAGTTGGTCCACTCCCTTTCGCATCCGGGAGTGTGCGCTTTGGTGAAGCTAGTGGGGGTGAAATTCATCTGGCCGTGGTTGCGCAAGGACGTGAAAGAGTGGGCCGCAGCTTGCGTCGCATGCCAGCAGACCAAAGTGCACAAGCCATTCCAAATCCTAGCCAGGAGGTTCAACCACGTCCACGTGGATTTGGTGGGACCCCTCCCGCCGTCACAAGGTTTCATGCACCTTTTAACAATCGTGGACTGAACCATGTGCTGGCCTGAAGTGGTCCCGCTGGCTACTACCATGTCCGCAGAAGTGGATCATCCTTTTTTGTCGGCTTGGGTTGTGTGATTCAGATCCCCGTCAGACATCACTTCCGACAGGGGTCCACAATTTGTTTCGGAACTGTGGTCCGTGATGGCCCAGAGCCGGGGGGTCAAAATTCACCACACTACCACGTACAACCCCCAGGCTAACGGGTTATGTAAGCATTTTCATAGGTCACTTAAATCAGCGCTCAGAGCTTCGCTCACAGATACAAATTGAGTCGACCGCCTGCCCTGGGCTCTTTTAGGGTTGCGCTCCGCACCTAAGGAGGATTTGGCAGCCTCCCCGGCAGAGCTCGTTTTTTCTCAGCCACTGCGGATCCCCGGAGAGTTTTTACCAGAGAACCCAGCACCCGAGGCTGATCCTCCCATGCAATTTTTACACAGTACAGAGGCTTTTAACGTACCGGGCCCGGCCCACCATTCTTTACCCCACACCTTGATCCCAAAAAGCTTGCAGAACGCCAGTTTTGTTTTTGTCAGGCACGATGCACACCGGACCCCCCTGCGCCCATCGTACGACGGACCATTCAGGGTGCTGGAACCTGGGGCGAAGCATTTTGTGTTAGATTTGGGGGGATGTAGGGAGACTGTCTGCATCGACGGGCTGAAGCCTGCTTTTGTGTTGGCAAGTGAGCAGGTGGTGTTGACCCAAGCTCCCCAGCGCGGACGCCCACCATTGGTGGCTCCACAAGTTGGTGATCCCTCGGCAGGGACCTGCGCTCGCGAAGCTGATGTGTTTTCTTCCCCTCCCTTTTTCCCTCCACAGACTGACATGCCTCCTTTACACCCCGCCAGCAGGGCAGTTTGACTGCATCAGCAATCCCCCGCTACAGCCGCTATGGACACCAGCTCTAGCCCAAAGGACGGGAGGGGTTAGTGCCCTTTATGGGTGTTCGGGGGGGGGCTGTATGGGTGCATGGTGTGGGACTTCTCCACCCAGAGAAGGCAGCTGGGGAAGGGGGGAACAATGGACTGAAAGAGGAGGTGTCACTGTGGGGTATCAGATGGGACAGTAAGGATTATGCGCCTCCCGGGGAGAGCTGTAACTGCCGGAGCCACTGGAAGAAGTAGGGTGTGAGAGCGGCGCCGGCGTTATGTCATGTTCATGTGCCACACAGGCTTTGTTCTAAACAACAATGTATTATGGTCGGAAGTCCCGGTCTCATTGCATGGTATTAAAGATATAAAAGAGGAATGCACAGAGACACAGGAGCTCTTTTACTGTACATCATGAATTAACTGTGATTAACCACATTTTTTTGGAAAGCTGAGTTTAGTTTCAGTAGCTACGCCCAAGCCTGATTACTACCAGACCTGCCCTGCGCTCAGTTGACAAAACAGTTCATCAAACATAATTTGCAAGGCGAACTGACCTAAATGAACTGGCAGTTCTTGAGGAACGTTTTTTCTGTTCAGCTCGCGCATTCTGTTGTTGTGTAGATCTATGGTCCTCTGTCAGCCAGTAGAGTAGAGGACTCTAGTAACTACAACGTAGACAGTAGCCTACTTCAGCTTCATGCTACCTAAGAATTCTCTGTTATACCCCCACCAAAAACAATATTTTATGTGTGATATTGTTTTACTTACAAACTGACATAACCTATTCTCTTAAATTGATGGAATTGCTCCGACAATAAAAGAAAACAAAAGAATATCACAAACTATGTTACCTAGCCGCCATCTTTGTTTGCTACGTGAGTCACCTCCAAAAGAGTTCGGCCAAAGAGAAAGCGGTTCGCAGCGACCGTGTTGTTCAGATATGGAAACTAACGAACAGTTCCAAACAGTTGCAAACTGTTTTGTCAACTGAACGCGCCCCAGTTGAACCAAGAAATCACTTAAATACAACTTGTCTGACAACCTGAAGTAGGCTGAAAGATCTCAAAAAGCAACACATCCCACAGTGCTCTCAAGGAATTCAAGAACAGATGAGAAACAAAAACCCACAACAACATCTAAAGAATTGCAGGCCTCACTTGCCTCAGTTTGGACACTGGTCCATGATGGAACAATAAGAAAGAGACTGGGCAAAAATGGCATCAGTGGGAGAGTTCCAATATAAAAGCCACTGCTGGACCAAAAGAACACAAAGGCTCGTCTTGTAGCCACACGTGACTTACTTAATGCCTTACATAATGCCTCACATCTTAGATAAGAACAAGTGCAGAGTTTCCTTGGGGATAACAGGAAGCTGTGAAAGTGTAATCTTTGATATGCAAGAGACGGCTTGGAGGAGACTTTGTGTGCCAAGAGACTGCTTGGAGGATCCTTTGGGGCCAAAGACTGTGAGGGGGATGCTAAGGGATTTATGAGGAAATGCAATGTGACCTTTTACGTGAATGCATTGTGACCTTTTGATATGCAGAAGGACCTGAGTATATAAGTGAAGAGTTCTGTGTGAGAGGTCCTCTTTTCTACTATGCTCATGAGAGAGAATGTGTAATAAACTGCTTGAGACCAACTTGCCTCATCATTTACACATTCTACAGTCTCACATTTGCCAGAAAGTATCTTGATGACCCTCAAGACTTTAGGAAAAATATTCTGTGGACTGACGAGACAAGAGACTTTCTGGAAGACATGTGTCCTGTTTTATCTGGCATAAAACTGATAGAGAATTTCATAAAAAAAAAAAAAAAGCATCGTATCAACAGTCAAACATGGTGGTGGAAGTGTCATGGTCTGGGGCTGCTTTGCTGCTTCAGGACCTGGACAACTTGTTGTAGTTGATGGAACCATGAATTCTGCTCTCTACCAAAAGATATTGAAGGAGAATGTCCGGCCATCAGTTCATGAAGCCCTCCAATGTGACAGAATTAAAACAACTCTGCACAAAATAATGGGTCAAAACTCTATGCTCATGAGAGAGAATGTGTAATAAACTGCTTGAGACCAACTTGCCTCATCATTTACACATTCTACACTGGTGACCCAAGACGAAGCATGCAACACGAAGAGAATTCCCCGGAGCAAGCCTCGTTGGGAGCCCCCAGCCAAGCGTATGCCGTTACAGTCCAGCTACCGGACTTTTGGCAGCACAACCCGCGCTCCTGGTTCCACCTGGTTGAGGCACAGTTCGCCCTCCGGGGGATATCGGTAGATGACATGAAATTCTACCATGTGGTCGCAAAGCTCGATAACCACACGGCTCAACATGTGGAGAGCCTTCTGGAGCAGCCACCATCCAGCGACAAATACGGCGCGTTGAAGGCTGCACTCATCCAGCACTACACTCTTTCGGTTGAGGAGAGAGCAGAGAGACTCCTGGCGCTGACCGAGTTGGGAGATGGCACGCCCATTAACTTGATGGAGAAGATGCTGAGGTTGAAAGGCTCGGACGATGACCACTTCATCTTTACCCACCTCTTCCTCAGGACCCTGCCGTCAGCGACGAGAGCGACCCTGGCCAGTTCGCCGTTGTTGGCCCAGCGGGACTACCGTGCGCTGGCCCAGGAGGCGCATCAGATTGTCAACGCCAGCAGAGAGCGCGCGGCCACGGCGGCAGCAACGGAGCTCGGCGTGATGGCCGGAGATGGCAGGGAGCCAAGGACAGCGGTAACGGAACCTCCGACGACAGCGGCAGCGGGAGCCAAGGAACGCGGAGGAGATACCCTTTGTTTCTACCGCCGCCGCTTTGCAGAGAGGGCACGCAAATGTATACCACCGTGCCAGTTCAAGCGCTCGGGAAAATGCCAAGACCGGGGGTCGGTAGCAGCCGTGGCCCTCGGGGAGGAGAACAAGCTGCTCTACTTGACGGACGCACGCTCGGGGAGGCATTTCCTTGTGGACACCGGCGCCCAGTTGAGTTTCATCATGCCGTCCTACGTCGACCGGCAGGCAGGATCCGGCGGCCCCTAGATGGCAGCAGCAAACGGCTCGCAGATTAAGACCTTTGGTGAGAGGACTCTGCTTCTGTCTCTGCACGGCCATACATTTGAGTGGACTTTTGTCATAGCAGCATTGAATTTCAATATATTGGGGGCTGATTTTTTGTGCTCACATGGGTTGTTGGTTGATGTCGCTAACAGGCGCCTGGTTAATGCACTTTCTTTTGATTCTATCCCCTGTACAGCTCGAGCGTCCCGGCCAACAGCACAAGCCAACGTCACAGCCGCAAACGGTAAGTTCCACACACTGCTCACTCAGTTCCCAGCACTCACGGTCCCGACATTTTCGGCAGCCGTCGCTAAACATGGGGTGGAACATTTTATTACCACCACCGGGCCGCCCGTTTTTGCAAAACCTCGGCGCTTGGACGCAGCTAAACTGGCCATAGCGCGCGAGGAGTTCGCAACCTGGAGAGGTTGGGCATCATCAGGCGTTCAAACAGCCCATGGGCTTCCCCACTACACATGGTCCCTAAAGCTGACGGTTCGTGGCGACCTTGAGGGGATTTCCACAGGTTGAACAATGCCACAGCGCACGACCGCTACCCAATCCCTCACATCCAAGATTTTTCCGTTCATTTGGCAGGAGCGCGCGTTTTTTCTAAAATAGACTTGGTCCGCGGTTACCACCAAGTCCCAGTGCGCGCTGAAGACATACCCAAAACAGCGGTGATAACTCTGTTTGGTCTATTCGAGTTTTTGCGCATGCCATTCAGGCTTAAAGGGGCTGCGCAGACGTTCCAACGTATGATGGATGCGGTGCTGCACGATCTCCCTTTCGTATTCGTCTACCTGGACGACATTTTGGTAGCCAGCGCGTCCGAAGACGAACACGAAACCCACCTCACGGCGGTTTTCTGGAGGTTGGGAGAGCACGGTTTAATAATCAACCCAGCGAAGTGTCAGTTCGGGTGACGCAGATTGATTTTTTGGGGCACCGCGTCGCTCCAGGAGGAGCGGTCCCACTGCCTGACAAAGTGCGCGCGGTAGCAGATTTTCCCCGACCACAAACGGTCAGGGCGTTACAGGAGTTTTTGGGAATGGTGAATTTTTATAACCGTTTCCTCCCCCGCGCAACGCAGCTCATGCAACCACTGTACGCCGCGCTCAAAAAGCAGAAACCCGCGAATAAGATCGAATGGTTCCCGGAGCGAGTGCGGGCATTCTCGGAAGTCAAGGCATCCCTGGCAAACGATGAGCTGCTGGCACATCCAGACCCAACGGCCTGCATAGCGCTCACTACTGACGCGTCAGATGTGGCCATAGGGGAGGTCGTGGAGCAGCGTGTAGCCGGCGCTTGGCAACCGCTCGCCTTTTTCAGCAGGACTTTGCGCGATAGTGAACGTAAATACAGCGCGTTTGACAGGGAGTTGCTGGCTCTCCACTTGGCTATTCGCCACTTCCAGTTCTGGCTGGAAGGGCACTGTTTCACCGCGTTCGTTGACCACAAGCCACTAACATTCGCGATGGCCAAGGTTTCAGAACCTTGGTCAGGCCGGCACATCCAGACCCAACGGCCCGCATAGCGCTCACTACTGACGCGTCAGATGTGGCCATAGGGGAGGTCGTGGAGCAGCGTGTAGCCGGCGCTTGGCAACCGCTCGCCTTTTTCAGCAGGACTTTGCGCGATAGTGAACGTAAATACAGCGCGTTTGACAGGGAGTTGCTGGCTCTCCACTTGGCTATTCGCCACTTCCAGTTCTGGCTGGAAGGGCACTGTTTCACCGCGTTCGTTGACCACAAGCCACTAACATTCGCGATGGCCAAGGTTTCAGAACCTTGGTCGGGCCGGCAGCAGAGACAGCTGGCCGCGATCTCAGAGTTTACTACCGATATTCAGCATGTCTCGAGTAAACTGAATGTAGTGGCAGACTGCCTCTCACGCGCCGTGGCGGCCACGGTCCGCATGGGGATAGATTACGCACCCATGGCCGCGGAGGAGGTTAGTGACGCGGATGTGCGCGCGCTCCAGTCTGGACCAACAGGGTTAAGGCTGGAGAGCAGGGTGCTGCAAGACGATATGCCCCCCCTAATCTGCGATGTCTCCATGGGGCGACCGCGTCCCGTGGTGCCGCTGCGTTTTTGACTCGGTTCATTCTCTAGCGCACCCGGGAGTGCGCGCGTCAGTCAAGATGGTAGGAGAGAAATTTGTGTGGCCGAGTCTTCACAAACAGGTGAAAGAGTGGGCAGCAGCCTGCATGGGGTGCCAACGAGCCAAAGTACACATACACACGAGGGCTCCCTTGGAGCCGTTTCACATCCCGGCTAAGAGGTTCGACCATGTTCACGTGGACCTCGTGGGCCCCCTCCCACCATCACAGGGGTGCACGCACCTTCTGACAATGGTGGACCGCATCACGCGATGGCCGGAGGTGGTTCCACTGGCGTCAACCACAGCCGAGGAGGTAGCGCGCGCATTTTTAACAGCATGGGTGGCGCGTTTTGGAGTCCCGTCAGACATTACGTCTGACAGAGGCCCTCAATTTGTTTCTGAACTTTGGTCAGCAATAGCCCGCAGCCTGGGTGTCACAATTCACCGCACAACCGCGTACAATCCTCAGGCTAATGGGTTATGCGAACGTTTTCATAGGTCATTGAAAGCAGCTCTCAGGGCGTCACTGACGGATGCAAATTGGGCAGACAAGCTACCGTGGGTTTTATTAGGGTTGCGTTCTGCGCCTAAAGAAGACTTAGAAGCTTCCCCAGCAGAACTCGTTTTCACGCAGCCACTTCGGCTGCCCGGGGAGTTTCTCCCGGATAATCCTGCACCAGGCAGCTCCCCGTCTCAGCTGTTGCAGCGCAGCATTGACACAGGCACGCTGCCGGGCCCCGTTCATCACAGTTTTCCGCGCGTTTTTGTGCCTAAAGCTTTGAAAAACGCGGAGTTTGTTTTTGTCAGACATGACGCGCATCGCCCCCCATTGCGACCACCTTATGATGGGCCGTTCAGACTGTTGGAAACAGGGGACAAGCATTTTTTGCTAGATTTGGGGGGTAGGAGGGAAAAGGTTGGCATAAACAGACTCAAACCTGCTTTTGTGGTGGCGGACGAGCAAGTGCTATTGGCAAGGGCCCCTTGGCGCGGAAGACCCCCACGGGGTGCTTCCCAGAGTAGAATTTCCCCAGAACACCCACAGGGACAGACAAAAGGTTTTCACCCCCAGACAGCAGCTCCCCAGCATGACAGCGCCGCGGAGGCGGAGAATCCTGGTTACAGCAGATACGGGAGAAGACTGAAGCCCAAGCAGCATGTGGATTGATGTGTAATGATTCTATCACAGCATGCAGAATGTTATTCTTTTGTTCGATCTAAAATGTTTGGGGAGGGTGTAGCCACACATGTGACTTACTTAATGCCTTACATAATGCCTCACATCTTAGATAAGAACAAGTGCAGAGTTTCCTTGGGGATAACAGGAAGCTGTGAAAGTGTAATCTTTGATATGCGAGAGATGGCTTGGAGGAGCCTTTGTGTGCCAAGAGACTGCTTGGAGGATCCTTTGGGGCCAAAGACTGTGAGGGGGATGCTAAGGGATTTATGAGGAAATGCAATGTGACCTTTTACGTGAATGCATTGTGACCTTTTGATATGCAGAAGGACCTGAGTATATAAGTGAAGAGTTCTGTGTGAGAGGTCCTCTTTTCTACTATGCTCATGAGAGAGAATGTGTAATAAACTGCTTGAGACCAACTTGCCTTATCATTTACACATTCTACAGTCTCACATTTGCCAGAAAGTATCTTGATGACCCCCAAGACTTTAGGAAAAATATTCTGTGGACTGACGAGACAAGAGACTTTCTGGAAGACATGTGTCCTGTTTTATCTGGCATAAAACTAATAGAGAATTTCATTTAAAAAAAAAAGCATCGTATCAACAGTCAAACATGGTGGTGGAAGTGTCATGGTCTGGGGCTGCTTTGCTGCTTCAGGACCTGGACAACTTCTTGTAGTTGATGGAACCATGAATTCTGCTCTCTACCAAAAGATATTGAAGGAGAATGTCCGGCCATCAGTTCATGAAGCCCTCCAATGTGACAGAATTAAAACAACTCTGCACAAAATAATGGGTCAAAACTCCTCAACAGCAATGTAAAAGACTCAGTGCCAGCTGTGGGCACCAAGGGTGGCACAACCAGTTATTAGGTTCAGGGGGCATTTAGGGGGCAATTACTTTTTTACATAAGCCAGGTAGGTTTGGGTAGCTTTTTTCCCTTAATAAATTAAAATTACATTTTGTATTTTCTTGGGTTATCTTTATCATTAAAATTTGTTTGATGATCTGAAACATTTAAGTATGACAAATATGCAAAAATATAAGAAATTAGGAAGGGAGCAAATATGTTTTCACAGCACTGTAAGTATTCGTAGATGGTGCACCTGCTCTACGCTGCAAGGTGGACACCGGTTCTGACAGACCAGTAATGGTAACTCTGTGGCTGCAGTGGTCATTGTAGATCCAGTAAATGGAGAAGATGATGTCTAAAACTCACTGGATCCTGTCAATATGAAGATTTCAAACTACAAACCTCTCTGATGTGACAAGGTAGTCTGTCCACATACATAATCTATCATGTCTGTGTAGTCATCTAGATCTTATCTCTGCTCTCGTGTGCTCGTGTCCTGTCTCAGTGGATGAAATTTGAAGAAAGAGTAAACATTTTCACTGCACAGAGAAAAAAAATGTTACACCTACGTTCATTTAAATTCCACTCGTTTGTTCCAATAATTTGTTCAATCATATCCCCATCTTTCTTTGAAAATAAGTGACTGCACACAGACTATAAATAATGCTTGGCTTAATGCCAAGTGGTGTATTATTGTGCATATCTTAGCTCAACACGCACACCTACAGTGGTATAAAAAAGTGTTTGCCCTCTTCCTGATTTCTCATTTTTTTGTATGTTTGTCAAACTTAAATGTTTCAGATCATCAAACAAATTTAAATATTAGACAAAGATAGCACAAGTAAACACAAAATGCAGTTTTTTAAATGAAGGTTTTTATTATTAAGGAGGAAAAAAAATCCAAACCTACATGGCCCTGTGTGAAAAAGTGATTGCCCCCTAAACTTAATAACTGGTTGGGCCACCCCTAGCAGCAAAAACTGCAATCAAACATTTACAATAACTGGCAATGAGTCTTTTACAGTGCTGTGGAGGAATTTTGGCCCATTCATCTTTGCAGAATCGTTGTAATTCAGTCACATTGGAGGGTTTTCGAGCATGAACCGCCTTTTAAAGGTCATGCCACAGCATCTCCATCGGATTCAGGTCAGGACTTTGACTAGGCCACTCCAAAGTCTTCATTTTGTTTATCTTAAGCCATTCAGAGGTGGACTTGCTGGTGCGTTTTAGATCATTGTCCTGCTGCAGAACCCAAGTGCACTTCAGTTTGAGGTCATGAACAAATGGTCGGACATTCTCCTTCAGGATTTTTTGGTAGACAGCAGAATTCATGGTTCCATTTATCACAGGAAGTCTTCCAGGTCCTGAAGCAGCAAAACAGCCCCAGACCATCACACTATCACCTCAATATTTTACTGTTGGTTTGGTGTCCCTTTTCTGAAATGCTGTGTTACTTTTATGCCAGATGTAATGGGATACACACCTTCTAAAAAGTTCAACTTTTGTGTCGTATTTTCCCAAAAGTCTTGGGGATCATCAAAATGTTTTCTGGCAAAACTGAGATGAGCCTTTATGTTCTTTTTGCTCAGCAATGGTTTTCCTCTTGGAACTCTGCCATGCAGGCCATTTTTACCCAGTCTCTTTCTTATGGTGGAGTCATGAACACTGACCTTAACTGAGGCAAGTGAGGCCTGCAATTCTTTGGATGTTGTTGTGGGGTCTTTTGTGACCTCTTGGATGAGTCGTCGCTGCACTCTTGGGGTAATTTTGGTCGGTCGGCCACTCCTGGGAAGGTTCACCACTGTTCCATTTGTGGTTAATGGCTCTCACTGTGGTTTGCTGGAATCCCAAAGCTTTTTTTTTTCTTGCCTTCTGATTGTTGCTCTGAGTGTTGCTATCCCTGTGCTGTTGCAATCCTGGAATTTCCCCGTTGTGGGACTAATAAAGGCTTATCTTATCTTATCTTATCTTTAGAAATGGCTTTATAACCTTTACCGGACTGATAGATCTCAGTTACTTTGTTTCTCATTTGTTCCTGAATTTTTTTGGATCACAGCATGAAGGCTAGCTTTTGAGAATCTTTTGGTCTACTTCACTTTGTCAGTTAGGTTCTATTTAACCCTAGAACACTAATGTTAAAGCTAGTAACATTAGCATCTCCATTAACATCAGGTGAAAATCACCCTACGTTAGTGTTCTAGGGTTAAGTGAGTTCTTGATTGATAACAGGTGTGGCAGTAATCAAGCCTGGATGTGGCTCGAGAAATTGAACCCAGATTTCCTAAGATTTGATAACACTCAGTCAATTTATGTTTCAGTGGGTGGGTGGGGGGTTACTTTTTCACATAGGTTTGGATTTTTTTTACCCTTAATAATAAACAGTATTTAAATTTGTCTGATGATCTGAAACATTTAAGTGTGACAAACATACAAAAAATAAGAAATCAGGAAGGGGGCAAGCACTTTTTCACACCACTGTACATGTGCCTCTGTTCATTAAAGGGAAGGATTGGATTACTCAAAATGCACCTCTGAATAATTAGACCATTCTCTCACAGCTTTTTGCCACGGGAAAAAAAAATAATAATTTGTGCCCTGCTGTAATAGCAAAATGGACTTGGACACAACCACAAATACGACATGTGCCTTAGACAATAGACTGTTGACTAGATTATCATAGTATGGCCCACTGTGGTCCAAATCATTCCAATTGTCTTAGCATGCTAATCAGATGCATATTTTAGTGTTTACACACCAAAACATTTAGCTGAAATTACATTATTTGGTGTCCTTACTTAATCATCAAGATATTTCATCAGCATTTTACTTGTTCAAAACTTGCAATCACGCACTCCACTTATGCACTTCTGAGTTACAAAGACCATTTTCCTCCTTATGATAACATTCGTATTCCTAAACCCTTGATCAGAAACAGCAGCTTGGCCCTTGTCCCCCCCCCCCCCCCCCCCCCCCCCCCAGAATCTGTCAGAAATATTGTGCGCATGTTTTGTTGAGAAAAGAAGAGGAATGGTAGGGTGGGAAGTAGTGTTGAGCTGTGCCTGTCAGTTCACATGATGGATGAATCTGCTTCACATCAATGTGACGCTGAGCAGCTATAATTGGATTATTTACACAGCACAGGGGCGCATGGGGTCTGACCATCTTTAACCCCAGGTGGTCATGGAACTTATGATCTCAGACCACGGACTCTGACCCACAGTCAATATCCTACTGATGTGCTAGTTATCCCCAGCTAACCAGTTAACTCAAAAAATAAAACTAATTGCATTTTACTATCAAATGCAGTGAACACTGCATAGTTAATTAGGGATTTAGAATAAAGTTTATCCATTTGGTGTCAAATATTCTTGGAGGTTTAATTGCTAAAGGGCTATCTCCTTATGTCTACCAGAGGTCTGTTATTGCATCTTTCCTCTATTATTTAGGCTAAATTCAGTTCCTCCCTGCTGCTGATGTGCGTGTGGAGGGCAGGAGAGGGTTTTCTTGAGGGCCGAGAGTGGCTGCGGAATATGTGGCACACGGGGAGATGTTTTTTCTCTCCTCACAACTCACCATGCTGGGGACACTGTGGATTTATGTGAACAGAAATGCAGTCGTGCACAGAACAGTCTTGGCAAAGGACAGATTCATTTTGTCATGATGCATTTTCTGTTTTATTTTAGCCAGTAAAAGTTTTAATGGAGGGCGATTTTTAACATTGGATTAGTATGTAAATTTCTACACGAGCGCTTCTCGGTTATTGGTTATATGATGCTTTTATGAGTTTGATTTTGAGAATGAACTGGGCTATGGCAGATGAAATGTATTGTGTCAGCTGGACAAAGATTCATGTGTGACCTCCACTGGATTAAATCAGACTGAGTACAAACGGATTTAATCGTGCTTCTGTAGCTTTCTGTTAGTAAACTTTAAGTTCAAGATTCTCTCACAATAACTTATTCTGAAGAAGTGTTCTTAATTTTGTCAATCTTGTTCATTAATTCATTTATAAAATAATGGCTGAATACTTTTCTTCAACCATCAGAAAGTGTCCTCTTCCTGAAGCCACTAACGCCACCCAGACTACAGGCCTCCCACACGCTTATTTACTCTGATTAAAAACCAAAACAGAAACGCATGCTGTCCAGTGAGCATAGCACATACACATTTTTTTTTTTTTTGCATACTGCATAAATTCATGTGGAAAATTCCGCAGGATTGTTTTTTATTAGGGTAAAGTTCCCAGGAGCTGCACAGCCAATAAAAAGTCAACAAGATAAAAGAGCAGGGAGGATAAAGAAGGGATGAAAGCTGTAAAATTTTCCATATTATCTTGTGAAAAGCTATGTTCTCAGCAATCTCTTATTACATTTACCTTAATTATTCTGAAGGACAGAGCCAGAGTGGGTGGAACTTGAACTTCCAGCAAGTCATTCCCAGCACACTTAGAAACAAAGTCAGATCCTCTTTGCTTTTGTGTCTTGACACACATTTCTTTTTTTGTCTCTCTCTCTCTTTTCCTTTATGGTAAGAAAACAGCTGTGATCATAAATTTGGTGCGTTGTTGTGCAGGGACGACCTGACTCTTACCCCCTCCTTATGCCCTCTGTGTTGCGTGGCTCAGAATGGCACCACGATTGGAGCCTCGTAAAAGCAGAGCAGAAGACATGTTGAAGTATCCGAGCCTTGCAAAGGTAAACAAACTGAGGTGTTCATTGCACTTTTTTCACCCGCTGTCTGTCCACAGATTTCTGTCCTCTCAGGGCTGAGACTGCTGCTCACGACAAACTATTCGCACAATCAAAAGAACTCGTGCGGTCTTCCGGCCTAAATTGTCACACACACACACACACACACGCACACACACTAAATAAATGGTTAAATAAATGGGCTTTGCTTTGTCCAGTTCATGGATCAGTTTTCACTGTTTAGGCCCAGGAACCATCTGGGTCTCTCCTTTCACTCTGCTCTGTGGAGCACAGATGCTCCTTTTGTGACCATCTCCAAATCCTAATAAGCAGTTAAAATATTTACCGAGGTGTTTTCTTCCCCCCACCAACCGCATTTCCCTCTCCGGTTTCTTCTTCTTTTATTATGATTATTATTTATACCTTTTCACAGGCAAAAAAATGGAGATGTCCACTAAATGTGATTGATTGGGCTTAAAAATGGCCATTATTACCATTAAGCTCCACATGTCAGCTGCTGCTTTTGTGCCGGCTGTATTTCTAAGCTAACCAGTGATCCATGAGCGCAGACAGGAGGGGGAAGAATGTAATGCCCTGAAAGAAATGCCCATTTCTCTATGGATCCTTCACTTGATTAAAAATACAGCTGCAGAATCTAGCATACAAGAGGCTGGGAGAGACAAGGGAAGAGGAATAGGAAGAAAGAAGAAAGTGAGACAGGGACCAAAGGGGGAGAAAAAAAAATCCCTGATGCTCTAAGAAAGAGAACTCTTGTTGAATTGGAGGAATAACTTATTTCAGCTGACAGAATGAAGAGTGGTGTACTGTGGGCATACGTGTACACATTGGAAACGTTGCACATACAGTTTTGTAGCAAAAAGCTAACTGATTTTCCAACATGCATGGGAATCGAAACCTGAGGAATGTGAGAGGGGGTTGGTGTGGGGGTGAATCTGGTTACTATTGTTTCTACAAAACAGCAAGTTGTCAGTCTGCTGCTCACCATCCTGTAGAAATATGGCAAAACTACTGATAAAATACATGATGTTCTCTTCATTGTAAACACCAAACTGATTAAAAACTAGGGCTGGGAGTATTATATCAGAATAACGTATGATCTTTTTCAATTTATGTAGTACAATTAACACATTGAAAAAAAATAACACCCTCACGTCACTTCCTGTTATTTTCCTGCATTATCTTCTGTCCACAGTCCAGCCCAGCTGGTGGCGCTGATGCACCTTGTATCGGGTTGTGGTCACAAATACTACTTCCTGTGGCTACGTTAAGTGGTAATGATGAAGAAGGAAGAGCAAACACTTTTAGATGGAAAGTTCTCTGTCAAAAGGTTACCAGATGACTCGTTAGACAAAACAGAAGTTTGGGGGCATTGGTGGCCTAATGGTTAGAGATGTGAACTGGTGACCAGAGGGGCGCCGGTTCAATCCCCGGACCGGCAGGATCAGATCTGGGTGGGATAGATAACAGCAGTGTTTGCCTCACCCTCCTTAACCCCACTGTGATGCCCTTGAGCAAGGCCCTGAACCCCAGTTGACCAGTGGAGCTGCTCAGTGGCCACAGGTCAGTCTGTGGTTGTACTGGGCAGCTTCCAGATGTGAATGTGTAACTGTGTGAGTGTGAACAGGGTGTCCTTGAAAATTAGAGGTTCTCTCTCACTGGAACTCCCCTGAATAAATAAAGGTTAAATAAAAAATATGTGTGTTCTGCAAGGCTGAATTTTGCTATCATTGAAGCAGCTAATCTCTATTGTATCACCTGAGAGCAAATACCTAGGCGCCATTGCCAAGGCAGCCAGGTCTTTCTGTCAGAACTCAATGCCGTAGTCAGGGTGGGTCATTAAGACAATGGCATTTGATTTTGCCCTTTGACTGTGTCAAATTCAGATACTCTAGCAGTAGCTAGGGGTGGGAATTGCGAGGGACCTCAAGATCCAATTCAGATCACAAAACTTGGGTCATTATTTATTTATTTAGCGAATGCAAAGTCCTTAAGCCAAGCAGTTGCCTCCTGGTTTGCTGTATGGAGGGTGTGTAATCCTCCTTCCAGTCTTTGGAGCGGGCAAGCCTCTATGATGTGTTCCATAGTTTGCTCCTCTCCACATGCGCACAGTGGGCTAGGGCTACTGCCCCATCTGTGAAGGCTGGCCAAGCAGGGGCCATGTCCAGTCCTGAAGCGATTGAGTGTAGACCACTGTCTCCTTGGGAGGTTGGTGCCCGGGACCTGTTGGTTGGGGTTTATCACCAGCTGTTTGTTTGGGACCTCCTTAGTCTCCCATTCCTCTTGCCAAGCTGTCTGGATGGTAAAGTCAGCTGGGGGAGGGTTTTTCCAAATCGGCCGTCTGGATGAAAGTCGGGCAGTGGGTGGGGTGTAGATATCTGCATGGATTGGTAAGTGAGGAAAATCTTTAACTTTTTGGAGCATCCTTTGAGTTAATGCTGCTCGCCGGATGTGTGGAGGGGCTATGTTTGACAGTACAGAGAGCCAGGGGAGTGGTGTTGAGCGGATTGTTCCAGTTATAGTTCTCATGGTTGAGTTGAGCTGGGTGTCTACATGGTGTGTGTAAGATGACCTGGACCAGACAGGGGCACAATATTCTGCTACAGAGTATGAAAGGGCCAGTGCTGAGGTGCGCAGGGTGGAGACTGCCGCCCCCCATTTTGCACCAGCGAGCTTGCAGAGCAGGTTGTTTCGTACTTTCACCTTAGCAGCCGTCCCCTTTAGATGTTCCTTGAAGGATAAGGTCCTATCAAGGGTCACTCCAAGATAAGTTGGATTTGGGGCATGCTTAAGCTTGAGTCCGCTCAGGTGGATGTTTTCTCTGGCAGCTTTTGCATTGTGGAGATGAAATACACTGGAGACGGTTTTTGCTGGGCTTGGTTTTAGGCGCCAGATTTTGCAGAACTGGTCCAGTTTAGCAAGATCTTCCGTGAGCACCCGTTCCAGTGGTTCAAAGTCTGGTGCTTGGAATGCCAAACAGATGTCGTCTGCATAGATGAATTTGCGGGATTTTGTAGTAGGCAGGTCGTTTATGTAGAGGTTGAACAGAGTTGGAGCTAGAACTGAGCCTTGTGGGAGTCCATTTTTCTGCATTCTCCATGCACTTGTGTTCTGACTGAGGTGGACTCTGAACCTTCGGTTGGTCAGCAGGGTTTTTATAATTGCTGTTGCCCAAGCAGGGATCGCCTTTATAAGTTTCAGGAGGAGGCCTTTGTGCCAGACCGTATCATAGGCGGCTGTAAGATCGATAAACACAGCCCCTGTCTTCAGTCTGCTCTCGAAGCCATTTTCAATGAAGGTGGTTAGGGCCAGTACTTGTTCTCCTGTACTGCGGTCCTTGCGGAAACCTGCTTGATCCACACTTAGAATATCCTCTATTTCTGGGGAAATGCGTTGCAGTATTAGGCGCTCCATGATTTTGTAAGGAACGCTGAGTAGGGAGATTGGGCGGTAGCTTGCTGGTAGTTTGTGGTCTTTGCCAGGTTTTGGGATGGCAATGACCTTTGCTGTCCGCCATTTCTTTGGGATCGAGTTCGTTTGTGTGATCCTTGTGTAGAATTGTGTCAACCAGGTTAGGGCTCGGGGGCCAAGATTTTTCATGAATTCTGGGAAGATGTTATCGTATCCTGCTGCCTTTCCACATTTCAGGCCCCGTAGGCCTTTCTCCAGTTCAGCAGCTTCGAAGGGTTCAGGGTTCGTTTCCTCTACAGGCATTTTTGGTGTTTTTTTAGTTCAGTTGTAACTGCTCTTCTGGTGTCTTTGTCTTGGGGTGCTTTGGCGATAGTCAGTAGGTGGGATGCAACTTGGTTGGGTGTGACGGATGCTCGGCTTTGGCTAGGGGGCTTCTGTGCAGCTCCTAGGCGACGGATGAGGCTCCAACATTTCCTGCTAGAGTGCGTAAAGCTCCGGTCAGCAACTGTCTCCTCCCATTTCTTTTGCCGGGCTGTATTTAGCGATTCAATGAGATGGTCTGCTATCTCTGGGTCCCCTGATGTTTGATAGGATTGTAGGAGGGCAGCACTTTCTCCGTCCAAACATGGGACATAGAGGGGTCGGTAGCCTCGTGGGATTGCAGTATGGGCAGCCTTGAAGATTGCGCTGCAGAAGCGGTTGTATGCTTCATCTACAGTGATGGTGTGGAGTGGGATGGTAACAACGCTCCGGTCCAGAGTTTCACTGAATTTCTTCCAGTTGGCTTTGCGGAAGTTCCAGCGCATCTTCCTTGGGCTGTATATGACTGGAAGTTGTAGGCCAATGTGTACAAGCAGGGGCCGGTGTTGGCTGTGTGGAAAATCATCAAGAATGAGGATCTGTGTAGGATATGGCTCCCCATTCAAAGAGCTGACCCAACACAGGTCAGGAGAATAGTCCTTCTTCCACCTAGCAGAGTGGAAGGTTCCTCTTTGTTTGGGGTCGTATATCAAAGCGAGGTCATTTCTGGATGCCCAGTCTGAAAGTGCCTCCCCATCACTGTCCACTGCTGGGTACCCCCAGTCAGGGTGATGGCTGTTAAAGTCCCCCACATAGATGGCAGGGTGGGGTAGGGTGGGTAAGACCTGCAGATCCCAGTTGGCATTAGGGGGCTTGTACACATTGACAATATGGAAGCCACCAATGATTATGGTGTCTGAGAAATGTGTTGTTATCAGGTGATTTGCTTCAACTATGTCAGAACGCACATAGGTGGCACGTCCATGTTTAGCATGTAGAACATAGCACAGGAGGTCAAAGCCTTTGATGGTGAAGCGGCCAGCTTCCTCTGTGCCAATGAGTCTCTTGGAGGCAGATTACATCAATCGAATGTTGGAAGGCGAGGACTTCGATAAGGCTTTGCTTGGCTGCAGATAGGCCTTCAACGTTTAGTTGTAATATGCGAAGGGCAGATCCTACCACAAAGTGCTCTTGGGGCTGTTTGCTTTCGGCTTTAGGACTGTGACTAGGATTCTTCTTTGACTTGGCACAGAGGCGTCGTCTCTTCGAATTTAGTCTGCTGGTAGGATCATTAGCTTCCCCAGGCGAGCCCGGGTACTGGCGGAGGGCGCGACGAGAACGCTGATCCATTGCCCCCCACTTGGGTCATGATCCAACGCTGATCCACTTGGGTCATGATAGTATTGGATCATGACTTGGGTCATGATCCAATACTATCATGATCTCATCATTATTACCGTCCATCACAATACCATACATTTCCCCCTCCCATGTCAATGTCAAATTTTGTCGTGGGAGTACAACTGTCAATATCTGTTTCATGTAAAGTTTTGCCTCTTTTCAGCTCACTGTGGCCCCTCTTGTTGTGGTGGCTGGTGGCTCTCGGTCCTGCAGCTCCTACAGTCCTTTCTGCTGCTGACATTCTCGGGGCTTCAGTTTCTGTGGAGACACGTCTCTGCACACAGGCTGATGGTGGCAGGTCTCTAGAGTTTGTTGGTCAGCGCCACTCGGAGAAAAAGTAAGCTACACACCGGTGTGTTTTTAGCTTAGCCATTGCTAACATGACTCTGAGACCTGTGCTGGCCTGCGTGTTTTTGTGGGGGGCTTTTTGTGTAGCACTTCTTGTGGGTTGGGTGTCATGTCAAGGTCTTCCATTCCATCTTTGCTATAAAATCAAAAAAAAGGCCTGACATTTGAGCTAACTTTTTGCCACATTCAACTGCTTTCTAATTGTCAAAGCTGGCTGCAAATCTCACAAGACTAGATATGACTTCACTGGCCTGGGTGCTTGCTTTGCACCATCAAGTGGACTGAAAACACAACTGGTTGATTAATACCCAAGAGTATGCAATGTTTACATGAATATATACAGTATAAATAATAAAAGATCGATCCATGCGTTTAGGGGTCGGTGGATCGTCATTGGTGTCAAGTATCATGATCCATCACTGAATCGATCTTTTGTCCCACCTCTAGCAGTAGTGGGATGTTTTATGAACATTTAAAAAAATACCTATTTTTCATTGTAATTTTATTGATTAATCACAATTAATTAATCTATGCATAGTCCTATCAAAACATTAAGAGACTAAATGTCCATTTTGTCACTGAATCATTGCTTTAGTGGTGTGTGATTCGTTTACGATCATATGAATGCTGGATCTTGGACATCATGATGGGGCATGGCTGCCATTATAATGGTGTGTTTGGATGATAGGAGCAAGACATTACCTCATGGGAGATATAAACAGCATGGCCTCATAGCTGTGTGATCCAGTGAGTCATCACAGTCTCACACACTGTTTGGATTTTACTTCCTTAACTTATGCATGTTCTGTAAGGGGACTAATAGGGTCTCACTTAAACTAGCCAAAGGGCAAACATGAGGGAGTTTTTGCCCAAATATGTTTTAGAGCATTGTTAAATACAGGAAGTAGTAATGTTGCCATGCACTTCCTGTTTAGAACTTCCCACAACAGCTTAATTCCCCTTAGATAATGTAAGAAGGAGGAGGAGGGAAACACACAATAAGAGCACGCTGCTTTGATGTTTTTATTTGTATATGTGGGGGAAATAAGGCAGTGTACTGTATAATTTCACTTGCTTACAGGTGCTTTGTTTGAAAAGTCTGTTGAGCATCACAGCATTAGTTTTATCTCCTGTAACACAGACCCGGTTCCGTGGTGTCGGATGACACCGTCCAGTGACTGAGACCCATAAGAGACACTGAGGTGACAGTGGCAGGAGGTCTGCAGAACAGTGCTATAAAACGTCACCACTCACCTACGCTCAGCCACGCTGGTCGTTAATTTACAGCGTGGGAGATGACTGTCCACCTCTGAATCTGACTGACTGCACAACACAGGCGTTTTATCTCCCAAGGCACCGTACGATATCAGTGACATGTTGTCCACCATTGTTCGCTAGATGGCTCAGGACATGCTCCGGCCTGCTATGCTATATTGTCATAACTGCAGAGCCCTGTTGATACAGTGCACACAGAGGATAAAAAAACAAACACATGACCATGCGCGGGGTCTGGAAAACATGACCTCACACGCGCTGCAGAAAGGGAAGATTCCAAGAGGTCAAAGCGCTGTTGTTCTTCAGAGGGGAAGTGCCCAAGGGTCCCTAAGGCCACAGAGTGACTTCACCAGGCAACGCATCGAGTAGAAAGTGGTCTGCTCAGGACGCCCACCAAGCAGCCTGCCGCTAACACGGCAGCTGGAAATAGGCGCAGCAGAAGTATTGAGTCCAGACCAGCATGTCGGCGGGTTTTATGCTGCGCTGATTAGATCCGTGTTTCCAGTTGAAGCTACACAGTGAAATCAACTAGTGGTTTAATGAAAACCAGTCCACCACTTTGCTTCTAGTAAGCTAGAGCGGCAGTGCTGTGAAGACTGAATTTTTAGATTTGATGCACAACAGTATGACCCTTTACACAGACAGAGATTGTTGAGTGACCACTGAGACATAAAAACTGACTCAATCGCTCAACGATATCCTAAAGTCTCAAAAAAGCCATTTTTGTGTAAATGTTTGGTAGATTGTTGTATGATTTTTATGGCAATCTATAGAAATCTTTGCAATATCCTTGAGAGATCACTGAGAGACAAGGAGAGATCGCTGGGGGATCATTGAGAGCTTTCAATGATCTCACAGCAATCATTACGATCTGTTAGTGATATTCACAGTCACCACAGTTGAGAGATTGTTTTGATTCAGTCCAGAATAATCTCTCAATGATCACCAAAGGAAAGTGATCCCTCAGCAAACTCTCAATGAAAGCTCAAGGTGCACTCAACAAGCTTATCAATCTCCCACTGATCTCTCAGCAATCTTTCAATTAACTATGTTGATCTTTCATCAAACGTCAGTGATCCCTCACTGATCTGTCAGCCTTCTCTACCTTTTGGGAGGAAAAACTTGGCATTCCCTGAAAGATCGCTGAGAGATAATTGGGAAATTGATGAGATTGTTGAGCAGTCAAGGAGAGTTTAGTAATTTCATTGATCTCCCAATGATCTCATTTATCTCCAAATAATCACTCAGCAACCTTTCAGTGAATGCCAAATTCTTCCACCCCAAAGGTAGAGATGGCTGAGAGATCAGTGAGGGATTGGTGAGCATTCGATGAAAGACCAATTAAATTCATTGGAAGATTGCTGAGAGTACATTGAGAGATCAATGAGATCTTTGAGCACTCGCCAAGAGATCGTTGTGAGATCACTTCCCTTTGGTGATTGTTGAGAGATTATTTTAGAATCAGTCAAAATTTTGAGGAGTGTGGAGATCATTGAAGATCCTTGAGAGATCATTGAGAGATCTTTTCAACTGTTGAGAGATCATTGAAAGATCGCTTGGAGATCTGGCCATTTTGTCTTCACTCAGAGATCTCTCAACAATCTCCACCCCTATGTAAAGGGAATGTAAGTAGTAACTATTTTGATTCATTTATACATTTGTAATACATCTTCATTACTGGTGTAAATATTGTAGGTCATCAGTGTGTAGATAAGGTTGTGAATATCTTATATTTTATATAACTGCTACGTAAAGTCCCCCTGTAATGTTTAATCACCAAATAAATCAAGTTATAGTACAGTTATTTTACTCACTAGTAATTAGCAGTTGTTAATCTAAAATGCATAATCCATTAAAGCATTGTGATTTCTGAACAAACGTCATTCATTGACTGGTGTTTGTAAATGACATTGACATTGTGCATGAGCGATGCTCACCATCCCTGACCATCAGTCTGCCTCTCCAGTTGGCTCTTGTTTCATTGAAATACGTCTTTTTTGTGCTTCCCGTATCCTTCCCCTTTCTTCTCATTCTCAGTCTCCTACTATTCTTAGTGAGGCTGAAGTTGCTGTGTGCACCAGATGCCACGTGGGACCTCTTTTATAGCTCTGCACCGTTTGTTTTATTTATCTGACAGGCGTCCCCCCCATATTGTCTTGGGTTATCAGTGCTCTCCTGCAGATCGCGTTACTGCCTGTGTGAGGCTCTGACCCATCTCAGGGTTCACCTTTAAATCTGATTCTTATCATTACCTCCGTGATAAATAGGCCAGGCTTAAGAGAAGATTACTGGGCCCGTCCTCGTCCCCCTTTCCCACTGTCAGCAGTGGTCTCTGTTGGGCCCCGAGCTGTCATCCTAGTCTCAGTCAGAAGGAAAGCAAGCACTCAGCTCTGTTCCTATAAAGATTTTGGTGTCTTTTATAAAAAGGAGGTGCACTGCCTCTGTTCCCATGTGAATGGTCTCTTATCTCCAGTGGGCGTCCTTAAAGCCATCTTCCCACTCTCTCCTCTGAGAGTTAGTCAGCAAATCGTCACACTGACAGCTGAGCTCTCACATTGATTTTTCACACGGTTCTTATCTAGGGTAATACTTTCTAAAAGTTTTTTTTGATTATTCCCACTAATGAACACAGTGTCATTTCAGACGTAATACACCTTCCATTCCCCTTCTCCACTTTTTATAACCCAATCTTTCATGATTTTTCACCCTTTTTTCTGCTCCTCTGCTGTACCTGCTTTGTATCCTCAATGCCTCCTGTGCAGGAATGCGGTCTTTATTTCAGCCGGCACCTCACCATTAAATTACAGCAAATGGGGTTCCCCGCATTGAATTAAGGTTTTACACCCTGGACAGTCCAGTCCATTGCAGGACCAACACAGACAGCCGCTCAGACTCACAGTAATACTTACCTGCTAATGAAGCCAGCAGGTTCCAACCCCGAGCCTTCTTGCTGTCAGGCAGCAGTGTATTATTGTTAATGAATACACAGTTGAGTTCATTAAATGCAGGTGAGGTGGCAAACGTCAGTGATCATATGACAACTCATTTTAGAGAAGACATTTCTATTATAGTAACATAATGTTTAGGATGGGAGGACTTAGAATTGTCTGTAGCTCTAGTATGATCATACTGCTTTATTGTCTATGGCACAAAACTAATTTATGGTTGTCCTTATTATTGTTATTATTGTGCAGGAGGCAGACATGAATGGATCTGAAGCTGAAGGATCTGCTGAATAATTTCGTAAACCCCCACACAGATTTGTTTCTCTGTGCAGTGAAAAACTGTCTGCTGTTCTTCAAATGATACTGAATATATTAGGGCTCCTTTACACAGCATGGACATCGTTGGGAGACCACTGAGAGATCAAAGATTGACCTCCATCTGTGTAAATGTTTGGGAGATCATTGCAAGATTTTTATGGTGTTCTATAGAGATCTTTGAAAGATCCTTGAGGGATCACTGAGAGACCAGGAGAGATCACTGGGGGATCATTAAGTGTGTTTGGCAGTCAGAAGCTTCTTGTGCTCTTCTACCCCATTTACACATGGGTGGAGATTGTTAAGAGATCATTGATAGATGAAATTAATGGCTGGATCGCTCAAGAATCTTTCAATGATCTCTCAGCAATCACCAAGATCACTCAATGATCTTCCAGTAATCTCCACAGTCTCCACAGTCATCTTCACGGTCTCCACAATTGAGAGATTGTTTTGACTGTGTCCAAAACAATCTCTTAGCTGTGGAGACCATGGAGGTGACTGGGACTGAAATGATATAGATCATGCATGTTGACAGAATACTTTGTTACAGCAGAAAGGTTTGTAGTTTAAAATCTTCAGATGAACAGTTCCACCGCCACCTGCATTCTTCTTGGGAAGGAGGGCGGAGGATCAAAGACCAACCAATGCAACCACCAAACCACCAGTCTGTGTCCAGAGCAAATCACAAAGGTCACACCAGCCAAAGCTGCTCCTGTCTCCACTCCGCTCCTGAACATTATAGTCTGTGGTGAAAAGACACACACTCCCCGTTCATCCATTCATACCCTTAACCCTTTCTTTCTTCTTCTAGCTTTATTCCCATGTTCCAGCGGGGTCGCTGCAGCAGACATCGATACAGCTACCATATCCATAGGTTGGAGCTGAGTTTTACGCCAGATGCGCTTCCTGACACAACCCTGCCCATTTTTTATCAGGGCTTGGGACAGGCACGGGGAGTACACTGGCTTGTGCACCCCCTGTGGCTGTGTAACCAGCATTTCCCTCCTCTGTTCCATTTTTGCTGAACACCAAGCTGGAAGGCAGGAAGTTCCATTTTTATATGATCTTTGGCATGACCCGGCCGTGACTTGAACCCCGGCCTCCTGGTTGTGGGGCGGATGCTCTACCTCTAGGCCACCTCTCCAGTACCCTTAACCCTTTATAGGGCACATATTAATATACTTGAAAATATTATTATTATTATTATTATTATTATTATTATTATTATTATTATAGTGTTACAATATATTATGTATCCTAGAGTTACCAAATATGGTTCTTTGCCCAAGAAAGGGTTAAAAAAATAAATTAATGAATGGCTAATCTATAGGCAATACTCCTCTTGTAAGTTTGTGATTACATGAAAATATGGATGGAATTTTTAAAAAAAATCAGTTTATCATCTTATTATAATTAAAACTATGTCTAACAAAACTTTGATTACATTATAACTGTTACAGTTCTGTCCATTAAACAGTCCCTCCAGGATTTTGCGGGATGTTTTCATGATTGTTGCGGGCCAAAAAGCCTGAATTCACAGGAGCTTTTTTAAAAAGTTGCAATAAAAGTTGCAATGTTTTTAAAGTGTTTTCTGCACTAAACGCTGTGGGAAGAATTCCAAATTTTAAAGCAGATGCTTTTTTTCCAGTTTACTGTAGTGATATTCTATATAATAATACAAGAAAAGCACAGGATTGTCAAAAAAAATTCCTATTATAGTGATTTGTAAATGAAGCAGAAACTTCTGCTATACAGAAAAACTCTTGTACAACAGCAAATACAAACATTAACTCAATATCAATTACAACAGCTAAATAGCATTGAATGCATGTTAAAGAATAGAGATTTGGAAATTATTGGCAGCACCTTCATTTGAAAACTCCCTACGGTTCCCAACCACTCAGTACCGAGCGGAGAGGAAAAAATAAATTATACTGTTGCACTGTATTGGCTATTGAAGTCTGTGTTTTTCTGAAAAAAAAAAATACAGAGAATATTCTCTCTCTTTCCATGCCTACCTGTCTGTCTGCTGAATGGCTGAATGTCGGTCTTCACACACACATCTTTCATTTACAGCGGGATGGCGCGGGGGGTGCATTTGTTCATCCAGAGTCCACACCTGAGATTAACAGTTTTAAAGCTCATTGACCAGATGTAGTAATGATTTTACCTCTAAACATGTATAAATGTTCAAACACTGGCTGTAGTGTAGTGTACTCTCCTCACCCACGCTCCCGCGATGGGGTGCTTTTGGGGCAGGCACATGTTTTTCAACACAAACGCAGCGCTTTGCACAAGTGGTCAGGACGGAGACATGGCAAGGTATCCACAGGCAGGCTGGGGAGACGGCCGAAGGGACGGTGTTGAAAACCTCGAGGGTGAGTGTCTTTTTTAAATCACACACTCTGTTTGCAGATGTGTTCCATTACTCACTGTAAACTATAAACTCACTATTCACTGTAAACACAGAAGTGGACACAGTGCAACGATGCACTTGATTCGTTAGACTGAGCGTTTCAGCGCCAGAGACAAATATGATTGGTGAAATTGGTGGAAGTTGATGAGGATTGGCCAAAATTGTGGGAAAGTTGCGGTGATTGGACAAAGTTGCAAGGTCATGCAATAGTTGCGCTGATTGGCTGATTTCGCATGAATTGGTCCAATCACAACATCGCAAAATCCTGGAGGGACTGATTAAAATAATAAAATCCCAATGCATGCTGTATTTTTTCCTGGTGTGCCCCTGTCAGTGAGAGCACGCCCATGATCAGTATTAATATTGTGCTTCTGATGATTGACCTGCCTTTAGCTGATCAAAGGCGCATTGACATGAAATGCTCTACCAAGATTGCACCAGGGCTACACCTCTCTTAAATGAGACTAATCTTTACAACGAAAAGCGGGTGCACAGTCCACACGTAATTAATTAGATGGTGTGACTGAAAGCATGAAAAACAAACTATGCACTGGCATCAACTGACAAATCCACTGGTGCAAAACGGGAAGTCTAGTGGAAATGTGCACTGTTGATTGTCGTAATAGAGTCCTAAGTGTTAGCCTTGTTGAGCTCATATTTTCACCATAAACTTATTAGTATATAACCAAGGTATCAGAAGTGGCTTGGCTTTTGTTATGGTCTCTCATGTTAGTTTGTGTCCAAGTCTCCTCGTCATTTCCTCTGTCAGCAGTGGCTGCTAGCTTGTAAGTCCACTCTGTGACCACTTTCCCCTTCTGGCTTTGATTGATGCTTACCAACTAATCCTGTGGTCTACCACTGGAAAATATGGAATTCATTACTTGGTTTCTTCCATGGGGTCAAAGGTTAATTGAAACAAAGATAAAATTGGGGGAATCATTTGCTTTGGAGAACGGATGAGGAAGAAAGACCTCATGCTAATGTTAGCAGCTGGCTTCTCTCACCTATATCATGTGGACAGTTTTAATAGCAGCAAGCTGAAAGAAGTGTGTGACCGGGTGATGGAGGACACCGATGGGTCGCAGTATCTAAGGCAGGTTCACAATCTTTAAGTAAACACTTCCATGGATGCATATGCTTGGCCATATTCATCAGTGAGAGAGCTCACAGCTGTGGTCATGCAAAGCTAACGTACGGTCAGCACACTGGTGGTCTCTCTGGCATAAGGCAGATGTCTCTTGTACATTGTTTTAAAATCTCACATTTATCCAACATACAATGGAATTTTATGGCCTGTACTTAAATGTCACATAATTTACTGATGCAATGCTAACTCAGATCTCTACTATCAAATATAGGTCCAACTTTGCATACAAATCTGACCTTCTGACCTCTTTGGGATTCTCTTGTTTTCACAAATCATTAGATTAAATGACGATCTCCTTTCAAAAGCAGCCAATTCAAAAGACCTCCATTTTTTCTTCATCATGTTTGGACAGTCGGTTTACAAGAGTAGATTGGTGCATTAATGATGATAGATTCCATACCCAAGGCCTGTGGAGAACAATTACTCCCATAATGCCATGCAGGAGAATGACCTCTTGACCTTTGTCAGGCCACACAGAGAAGAAAATCTATAACCAGATCTGGAGGCAGAAGTGACCAGTGGCCATAGCGATTGACCGGAGAGGATAGCAGCCTGTTTGCTGGACAAACATGCCTGGGCCTACAGGCTCCACAGCTGGAGAATAATCCCACTGGGTGGCTCTTATACATCCGCACTGTGTAAAATAGAGTGGCTGTAAGATATGCAAATCTTTTTAAAAGCTAATGAAGCACAATCTCATTTCACAAGCTGAATTTAGTTCCAAAGAAACAGAAAAAAGACACATTGAATTGAGTCCTTTGGTGTTTCTCTGTGGGAAACTTGTCATCTTTGAACTCTGAGGGGTTCCATCCCCGCACCTCAGCAACCACTGTCTCTGTGAAAGTGTCCGTTTCCTCCACTGGGTTTTCATCTTTTCAACCGGCAACAATTCTGTTCGCAGCCACCCTACTGTACCCCCACCTTATTTACATCACATAAATATAGGACTGTGCAATTCTGTACCTCTGTCTTTTAAGTGGAAACATGGATGCTGTACTCATGTCATTAAGCTAGCACGCTCACACTGAAGTGACATCATATTATGTGGTTAAACATGAAAAAATTATAATTTTTGTATGACTGGAAGTGCAACATGGAGTAGTTATGTTTGTCTTACTGCAGGAACTACAGGTTGTCAGTCAAAATGGGTTTCTGAAGTCATGATGAATGGAAGTTATCTGTTTCACAGAATGAGTTCAGAAGTATTGACTGTGATTATTCCAAGTGTCAATTTTAATTAAAAATCAAAGATGTAGATTACATTTTTGCATGATAAATTACACAATAACCCTTTGTGTGACAGTTATGATTTGTTTGAATTAGTGGTGGCATTTTAATTGTAATGAATCGTGATTAATCGCTTGAGCACGATTATCGCAATTATTTTGCCATTGGCAGCATATTGGCATGGGAGAGAACATGTCACGTTAATCACACATCATGCATTTAATTGTGATTAACAATGTCCACCACTAGTTCAAATATGATTCGGGTTTTGAAGATATTTCAATATATGGGGCCCAGTTGTAATTATTTGCACGTGTGAATTCCAGTGTGGGAATCCTAATTTGCTGGTGTCTGATTGTACTTATGCTTGTGAATGTGTAACTACTCCTTATAAAGTGATTTGCTGGAGAACAGAGACATGAGTTTCATTATGTGTTCATTTACCATTTTTTAGACCAACAGAAATATAATAACAACAGAGTTAAAGGTGTGTATTTATGTCACAGCTTTTTCAGTTTGGGGGATTTGTATGTTGTCCCTTTTACTCCCGAATGGTGTTGATAAAATACAATGATTTTAAAAACCAACAATATGATAATCATGTAAATGTGTTGTGTAACCAATATAGCATACTATTTATAAAGTACAGTTGAGGATGTTATAAATGCCAATAGGTATAGGATCAATTTGAATTTTAACAAAGTAATGGTACAAGGTGAGAACTTTAATGTCTACTACTTATCCTCAGGGTTACACAAATATCTGTTCTAAATTTAATGGGATTAGTTTAATAGTGTTCTAATAACTTTACCTTAAATTTACCAACTCATGTTGACCCTAGACTAAAGTCAGGGCATCAAAGAGTCTGGGACTTAAAACGTGGACGCTTTGAACCTCTGTAGAGTGTAAATGTAATATACTTTGTTTATAACTGAGTTTTAGATTAAACTTGATAATGCAGCAGTTTATAACCATCATGCAAGGGCTCTTAACAAGGTAAGGACATTACAGTATTGTCAGCAATAAAGGGATCACATGGTCTTGTGAACTGACCAATTAGCATAAAGGAAAAGCAAAGAAAAAATAAAAAAGGTCAGTTGTGGAAGTCTTGGAATATGATTTGTTAGCAACACGGGTGATTTAGCAAGGTTAGCCTGTTCCAGCTAACATGGGTAGATCTTGAAGCTGAAGAGTTACATTTCAACTAGAGGTTGCACTAGACTTTTTTTATTATCTGTCATTTTGACAGACAGGCTTGTAAAATTTCTGTCATAATCTATTACTATCTGTCATTTCAATTGACTTCAATTACATCACCCTCAGTGTAACCTGTCAAATGGCAGACAGCTTTCAGAATTTTCAGTCATTGCTGAAAAAAAAAATCTGTCAATGAAGGGCAATTTTCAGTTAATGCAACCTCTGATTCCAACAAACGTGGAACATTAAGGGAATGTTGAGGAAACCTTTCCTGGCAGAATGTCCTGTTGAGGGTTCCTCCATCCTTCAGCTCCCTATTCAGGGAATGTTAAGTAAACTTCCTCCAGAGTATAGTGGCAGAGCGTTCAGTGAAGGCATTTTGACCCAGTTTGAGACATTGATTTTATTTGTTTTTTGTTGCTTCTATTATATGACTATTGTTTGATTTGGGCTGTTTTGGACTTTTTTAGCTGTATTTTATTGTTTTTATTGTTTTTATGTTTTTATAGGGATCCTGGGTTCGATCCCAGCCCCCGACCAACTGTGATCTGTGTGGCGTTTGCATGTTCTCCCCGTGTCTGCGTGGGTTTACTCCGGGATTTCTCCGGTTTCTTCCAACATGCCAAAAACATGCAAGTTAGGTTAATTGGCATCAATTGGGGATTCTAAATTGTCCTTAGGTATGACTGTGAGAGTGAATGGTTGTCTGTCTCTCTGTGTTGGCCCTGCGATGGACTGGCGATCTGTCCAGGGTGTACCCTTCCTCTCGCCAAAAGATAATGGGATAGGCTCCAGCACCCCCGCAACCTGAAAAGGATTAAGCGGAAGAAGATGGATGGATGGATATTTTATTTATCGTTGATGTACAGCACTTTGTGTCAGCTGTGGTTGTTTTTAAAGTGTTTTATTAATAAAGTTGGATTAGATTGGATTGTGATACAGCTGGACCCAGCTAACAATTCTTAAGTTCCCCAAACATTCTGGAAACAATTGGTAAACGGTATAGGGGCTACAATTAATAGCAACGAGCCATAAGCTGCCTGACCATGCTGATGGGTGTCAGTGAGCTGACATGTTAATGGTTCTGTACCCAGGTCACTGGCCCAAACATCAACAAAACAGGACAGAATGATGTGAGACATATTATCAACTGTGGATTAATGAACAAGCTGGGGACATGAAAGTCTAGTGGGACGACTAAAATTTACAGAGAAGCGCTCTAAAACACCCTAGTCAGGCCTGTGAGAGAGGTCCAATGCTCACAGCGAAATGTCATCAGCCCTTCTTGTTCTGCTTGAGTTTAAGCATTGATGGCATGCCAGAACAGCCAGGGAACAGGCGTATATCAGGTCTGTATAATTATTATATGTTAACTCCACAGAAGAGAACAGTAACTCCAAATGAGGCATTTCAAGCAGATTTATAGTCCTAGTTTGTGTGGTAGAGAAGAACCCCTGTGCAGGCAGACTTTTTTTTTTGACTCTACAGACCATATAATGTCACAAAAACCCCATATAGCACATTATAAGGGAAACTCCACAATACAGAATTGCATCACATTAATTGTTTGTGGTACCTATCTGATTTAATGACACTTCACTCATGCTTGCATTAAACAAAAAGTCAGTGAACATCAAATTACCAATTGTCTGTCAGTGGGTTTTGAGATATTCATGGTAATTCATACAGTAATCACAGAATCATTTCAGCCTAAGCTGAAATTTTGAGTTAACTGGCCATCTGTCAGTAACATTAGTTTGGGTTCAAAGTAACTTCTTTTAGTATGAAGATATAATGCTAAAACCGCTGTATGCCATTTGGCAAAAAGTTGGAACAAGCCTTGCTTATGTACGGCACACCTAACGACCCAGACACTGCTGACAGATCACGTTCTGTGTGCAGCAGCTGTAGTTTTCCCAGACACCTGCCTTGACTTAACTATCAGCTGTGGTTCTTGTCACTTTTACACTTTACCCAAAGAGGTTGGCAGTCTTTACAAGCAGGGTGATAATCCTTGCTTTTATTGCTGCTAAGCAGGCTACCTTCACTGGTTTTTGCATAAGTAACACCCATGCCAGTGAATCAAGCCGAGGCCCAGGTGTAACTTTTGCTTCCTCCTTTTGGTGCCCTATAAAGTGGTGTGAAAAAGTGTTTGCCCAGTCCTGATTTCTCATTTTTTTGCATGTTTGTCACGCTTAAATGTCATATTGATAGAATGAATAGCTCATGTGCAGGATGCTACATCAGACGAAACACTCATGACAAAGAGAAGCAAAATTTAAATAGTTTATTAATTTCAAAAGAGGAGCACGACGAGAGCAATCAATAAGAGAAGGGAGGTAGGGAAGTGGGAAGACAAATTTACCACTTACGTGAGCTGAGCAAAGAGCCCGACAGAGAACCCAGTAAGAATAGACAAACCAGCAGGATGAAGCTGGTTGGGGGTTGGAGCTGGGTGGTGTCTGACCGGATGGAGATAGGAAGCTGAGGCGGGGTGAAGATGATGGAGCAGGTGAGCGCACAACAATCCCCAGAGACGGATGGCAGCAACCTGGAAAAGGAGAAAAAGACAGGAATGTGAGTAGGCAGTCCTCTGTGATAAATTCAAACATACTTGCTGTTGGCATAGGAAGTATACCCAACGAGCCAGCGCTGAAGGTTCCACTTGATGGTCCTCGTAAGTGCTGGCAAGGAAGAGGCCGCAGGTGCGTCCACTCACGCAGGTGTGATGATTGCCTGCGGAGCCGGGGAATCTTTAGCAGGAAGGAGGGGGCACACGCTCACCTGAATATGACAGTGCCCCCCCTTAAGGAACGCCTCCTGGCGGTCCACTGGGTTTGTCCAGATGGGCTTGGTGAAAGGCCCAGACCATCCCTTTGTTGTGGAAGTAAGATTTGGGTATCCACGACCTTTCTTCAGGGCCGTAGCCCTCCCAGTGGACTAGATATTGTAAGCCTTGGACCCAGCGGAGAACGTCCAGAATTCTCTGGACGGTATAGGTGGTCTGGCTGTCGAGGGTCTGAGGGGAAGAGGCGGCTTGGGAAGGGGGACAGAGAGGACTGGCGGAGAGGGGTTTGACCTGGGAGACGTGAAAAGTCGGGTGGACACGGAGGGTCAATGAGAGCTGTAGGCGGACCGTGGCGTCGTTGAGGATCCTGATGATGGGAAACGGACCCAAGAAGCAAGGTGATAACTTCCTAGATCCCGTTTTCAAGGGTATCTGGTCCACTGAAAGCCACACTTGCTGACGACCTTGTACTTGAGAACTGGGGCCCGCTTCCAGTCCACTTGCTGACGGTTACACTCCGTAGAGCGGAGGAGGGCGGCTCGGGTGGCCCTGCAGAACCGGTGGCAGCGGCATGCGTGAGCCCCCATGGACGGCACTGCGACTTCCCTCACCGCCATGGGCAATGGGGGGGGGGGAGTGTACCCCATAGAGGCCTCAAATGGTGTGAGTCCCATGGGAGCAGAGACAGCCGAGTTGTGGGTGTATTCCACCCAGGTCAAATGTGTGCTCCAAGAAGAAGGGTTTTCGACTGCTACACATCTGAGGGCAGCCTCCAGGGACTGGTTGGTAAGCTCAGCCTGCCCGTTGCTCTGGGGGTGGTAACCAGACGTGAGACTGACTGTGGTTCCAAGCGATCGGCAAAAGGATTTCCAAACTTGCAAAGTGAATTGTGGGCCCCGGTCAGACATGATGTCCACAGGGATACCATGTAGGCAGATGACGTGAGTAGTGAGGAGGTCGGCGGTTTCAGAGGCGGAGGGTAGTTTGGGGAGGGGTACCAGATGACTATCTTTAGAGAATCGGTCGACAATGGTAAGAATGACGGTGTTGCCCTGATAGGGGGGAAGTCCTGTGACAAAGTCCAAGGCATTATGGGACCAAGGTCGACTGGGGATGTGTAAGGGTTGAAGTAGGCCAGCAGGGGGTGAGGAGTTGGACTTGTTGCGAGCGCAGGTCTGACATGCCTTAACATAGTCTTGGACGTCCCTCTGCAGGGTGGGCCACCAGAACACTCATCGGACCAGGTCTATCGTCTGAATTACTCCAGGATGACAGGCGAAGTGTCTGGAGTGGCCCCGCTGGATGACATCCCTGTGGAGGGTGGCAGGAACAAACAGGTGGTCTCTAGGGCATCCTGCTGGTTCAGACTCCAGGGACTGGGCCTGTCGGACCCTCTGTTCGATTTCCCAGGTAAGGGCTCCAAGGATGCACGAAGGCGAGACAGTAGGCTGTGAGAGTAATGGGGGTGCTGAATGGTTTAAACAGAATTTTCAGGAGAGCGCGTGCAGTTTGATGTTTCGCAAGCCAGGCCTGTATGTGATGGTGAAATTGAATCTGAGGAAGCATAAGGCCCAGCGGGCATTAAGTCAGTGGTCCGACCGGTGGTACTCTAAATTCTTGTGGTCGGTCCACATGACTATAGGATGGACCACTCCCTCCAACCAGTGCCTCCATTCCTCTAAAGCCAACTTAATGGCTAGGAGTTCTCGATCTCCTACGTTGTGATTTCTCTTGGCTGGGGTAAGCCACCGACAGAAAAACGCTCACGGGTGGAGTTTCTGATCAGAGGATGAGCACTGAGAGAGGACCGCACCCACCCCCAAATCAGAAGCTTCTACCTATAGGGTAAACTGGAACTGAGGAGCGACCTGGGCCAAGATGGGTGTATTGGAGAACAGGGTCTTTAATTTGGAAAAAGCGTGCTCGGCTGCCTTGGACCAGAGAAATGGCACCTTCACGGAGGTCAGCTGTGTAAGAGGCTGTGCTACCCCACTGTAGTTCCTGATGAACCTGCGATAAAAGTTCACAAACCTCAAGAAGCACTGGATCTCCTTGCAGGAGTGGGGTGTAGGCCAATCCAGCACAGCCTTCACCTTGGCCGGGTCAGCTCTCAGCTCCCCCTCCGCCACAATAAATCCCAGGAAGGAAGTGTAGCTGGTGGAAAACTCGCACTTTTCAGCCTTCACAAAAAGTTGGTTCTCCAAGAGCTGTTGTAACACGGCCCTGACCTGGACCTTGTGTGCCTCTGGCATGCAAGAAAAAATAAGAATATCGTCTAAATATACAAAAACAAATTAATTCACCATATTGCGGAGGATGTCATTAATGAGGCGTTAGAAGACGGCAAGGGTGTTAGTCAGCCCAAAGGGCATAACCAGGTACTCAAACTGCCTTGAGTGTGTTTTAAATGCCGTCTTCCATTCGTCCCCCTCACGAATACGGATTAAATGGTACGCATTGCATAAATCAAGCTTGGTGAACACCCACATGCGCTGAAGGAGCTCGAACGTGGAGTTCGAGCTCCTTCGCGGCAAAGGATATTTGTCTTTGATGGTAATAGCATTCAGCTCCCAGTAATCGATACATGGGCGCAGAGATCTGTCCTTCTTACCAACAAAAAAAACCCTGCAAGGCTGAATGAGACTGGCGTTCAACGAGTCTTTAATATATATATCTCTCCATTGCCTCCCTCTCCGGACCAGAGATGCTATAAAGTCGACTGGACGGCAGCCGTGCACCCGGGAGGGGGTCTATAGCACAGTTGTATGAGCAGTGAGATGGAAGAGAGAGTGCTCTCAACTTACTTAAGACCTCCCCAAGGTCATGATAGACCTCAGATACGAGGGTGAGGTCCGGTGGCTCTACCAGAGGGGAGGAGATGGGTAGAGATGGTGAACACTGGGCCGAACTCAAACAGGATGCCAAACAATATGGACTCCAGGAGGAAATGGAGTTTTGTGCCCAATTAATAATAGGATTATGCCTCCGGAGCCAAGGTACCCCAGGACCAACAGACAGGATGAATTTGGGAAGACTAGGAACGATAATTCCTCACGGTGGTTCCCGGAAAGAAGGATGGAAATAGGCACCATGCATTCCGAGACCGACGCTACGTTCCGGCCTGATAGAGTAGTGACGTTCAAAGAAGTAGACAATTTAGTAGTGGGAATATCCATCTCCTGAACGAGTTGGGAGGAGACGAAATTCTGCTCCGCCTCTGAATCAATCAAAGCCGTAACCCTCCTCTCGACCTCCGGCAATTGAATCAAGGCCAAAATAGAGAATTACCGGGGGGATGAGAAAGAGTCTCGCCCGTCAGACCCCCCATGGCTACTGACGGGCCGCGTCTTTTGGCTTCAGGTGGCAGCCGTCCAATTTATGCTTTAAAGAGCCACAGTACAAGCACACACCGACCCTCCTCCACCACTGGTGCTCTTCCAGAGTCAGCCGAGACCGGCCGAACACCATCGGTTCAGAGGAGGAATCGGCTCCACCTGTGTCAGAAGCCTGGAGGAGCACACGCACGAAGGGTGGGCGAGTGGAGGATTTGCGCTCCTTCGCATGCTCGTGGTACCAGTTATCCAAGCCGACAGCCTGATCAATTAGACCGTCCAGGGAGGAGAAAACAGTGTGAACCGCTAGGTCGTCACGGAGGCTGGGGTTTAAACCCTGGAGGAAGGTGCTTCATAGTGAAACTTCATTCCATCCAGAGTCCGCCGCTTCGACCCGAAACTCCACAGAGTAGTCGGCTACAGACTGACTTCCCTGGCAGAGACGCAAGAGGCGGCTCATCGTGTTGCCCTCACTCTCCATTCAGTCAAAAGTTAGGGAGAATTTGGTGACAAAACAATCAAATGTGTAGTTAGAACCCTCCGGACTGTCAAGAACAGACCAGGCCAAACTAAGGGCCAGGTCATGCAGCAGGAGGGTCAGAAAATGAATCTTAAAAGTCTTGTCTGGGTACTCCACCCCCACCACCACCACCACCTGGCCCAAATATAGCCAAACATGACAAAGAAAATCCTTACATTTCCCCACCTCCCCCGCATACGGGGCCAGTAAGAGAACGGAAGGAGTTCGGCGCATGATGGAAGAAACAGGGGCAGCAGGCAGAGAGGAAGGCCCCGAGCGAGACATATGGGCCAAATGCTCGTGGACTGTATTCAGCTGCTGCATGAGTACGGCCACCTGCCTCTCTGTGGCGTCCAGGCGGGGAAGAGCGGAGTGATCCACTGATGCAGCTCACGCTGAGCTTATGTTGTAGCTGGCTTGTTCTGTCATATTGATAGAATGAATAGCACACGTGCAGGATGTTACACCAGAGGAAACACTCATGATAAAGAGAAGCAATGTTTAAATAATTTATTAATTTCGAAAGAGGAGCACTGTTTATAGAAAAAGTCACTCGCCAGGGGAAGACAAAGCCTGTGGGGAGAGACGAGAGCAATCAATAAGAGAAGGGAGGTAGGTAAGTGGGAAGACGAATTTGCCACTTACGTGAGCTGAGCAGAAAACCTGACAGAGAACCCGACAGGAATAGACGAACCAGCAGGATGAAGCTGGATGGGAGTTGGAGCTGGGTGGTGTCTGACTGGGTGGAGATAAGAAGCTGAGGCGGGGTGAGGATGATGGACCAGGTGAGTGCATAACAATCCCTGGAAATGCACTGCATGAATGGCAGCAACCTGGAAAAGGAGAAAAAGAGAGTAATGTGAGTAGGCAATCCTGTGTGATAAATTCAGACTTACTTGCTGTTGGCATAGGCAGTATACCCAACGAGCCAGCGCTGAAGCTTCCACTTGATGGTTCTTATAAGTGCTGGCAAGGAAGAAGCGGCAGGTGTGTCCACTCCCGCAGGTGTGATGATTGCCTGCGGAGCCGGGGAATCTTTAGCAGGAATGAGGGGGTGTGCACTGACCTGAATATGAATTTTTGATATCATCAAACGAATTAAAATATTAGACAAAGGTAACACAAGTAAACACAAAATGCAGTTTTTAAATGAAGGTGTTTATTATTAAGGGGAAAAAAATCCAAACCTACATGGCCCTGTGTGAAAAAGTGATTGCCTCCTAAACCTAATAATTGGTTAGCAGCAACAACTGCAATCAAGTGTTTGCAATGACTGGCAATGAGTCTTTTACTGTGCTGTGGAGGAATTTTGGCCCACTCATCTTTGCAGAATTGTTGTAATTCAGCCACATTGGAGGGTTTTCGAGCATGAACCGCCTTTTTAAGGTCATGCCACAGCATCTCAATCGAATTCAGGTCAGAACTTTGACTAGGCCACTCAAAAATCTTCATTTTATTTTTCTTAAGCCATTCAGAGGTGGACTTGCTGGTGTGTTTTGGATCATTGTCCTGCTGCAGAACCCAAGTGCGCTTTAGCTTGAGGTCACAAACAGATGGCCGGACATTCTCCTTCAGGACTTTTTTGGTAGACAGCAGAATTCATGGTTCCATTTACCACAGCAAGTCGTCCAGGTCTGGAAGCCGCAAAACAACCCCAGACCATCACACTACCAGCACCATATTTTACTGTTGATATGATGTTCCTTTTCTGAAATGCTATGTTATTTTTACACCAGTTGTAATGGGACACACACCTTCCAACAAGTTCAACTTTTTTCACGTCATTCCACAGAGTATTTTCCCAAAAGTTTTGGTGATCATCAAGATGTCTTCTGGCAAAACTGAGATGAGCCTTTATGTTCTTTTTACTCAGCAGTGGTTTTTGTCTTGGAACTCTGCTATGCAGGCCATTTTTGACCAGTTTCTTTCTTATGGTGGAGTCATGAAGACTGACCTTAACTGAGGCAAGTGAGGCCTGCAATTCTTTGGATGTTGTTGTGGGGTCTTTTGTGACCTCTTGGATGAGTCATCGCTGGGCTCTTGGGGTCATTTTGGTCAGCCGGCCACTCCTGGGAAGGTTCATTACTGTTCCATGTTTTCACCATTTGTGGATAATGGCTCTCACTGTGGTTCACTGGAGTCCCAAAGCTTTAGAAATGGCTTTATAACCTTTTCCAGATTGACAGATCTCAGTTACTTTGTTTCTCATGTGTTCCTGAATTTCTTTGGATATCAGCATGATGTCTAGCTTTTGAGGATCTTTTGGTCTACTTCACTTTGTCAGGCAGGTCCTATTTAAGTGATTTCTTGATTGAAAACAGGTGTGGCAGTAATCAGACCTGAATGTGGCTTGAGAAATTGATCTCAGCTTTCCAAAGATGTGATAAACCACAGTTAATTTATGTTTCAACGGGGGGGGGGGGGGGGGGGCACTTTTTCACACAAGGCCATGTAGGTTTGGATTTTTTTTTTACCCTTAATATTACACACCTTCATCTAAAAACTGCATTTTGCGTTTACTTGTGTTATCTTTGTCAAATATTTAAATTTGTTTGATGATCTGAAACATTTAAGTGTGACAAACATACAAAAAAATGAGAAATCAGGAAGGGAGCAAACACTTTTTCACACTACTGTATATCTTTTAGTAACAAAGGGAATAAATGTTACTTTATATCTACATTTTTGCTTATGTTTCATATACAGTGTTGTGAAAAAGTATGTGCCCCTTCCTGATTTCTTGTATTTTGCATATTTTTTACACTTAAATGTTTCAGATCATCAAACAAAGTTTCATGTTAGGCAAAGATATCCAAAGTAAATACAAAATGCAGTTTTTAAATGGTGATTTCATTTCTTAAGGGGAAAAAGCTATCCAAACTTATCTGGCCTTCTGTGAAAAAGTAACTGCCCCCCAAACCTAACAACTGGTTGTGCCACAATGGGAGAAACAGCTGCAATCAAGCATTTGCGATAAGTGGCAATGTCCAGGTCCTGAAATAACAAAGCAGCCCCAGACCATCACACTACCACCACTGTGTTTGACTGTTAATATGATGTTCTTTTTATGAAATGCTGTGTTAATTTTACGCCAGATGCAAAGGGACGCACACCTTCCAAAAAGTTAAACTTTTGTTTCGTCAGCCAAGAGAATATTTTTCCAAAAGTCTTGGGATCATCAAGATGTTTTTTGGCAAATGTAAGATGAGCCTTTGTGTTCTTTTTCGTCAGCATTGGCTTTCACCTTGGAACTCTCCCATGGATGCCATTGTTGCTCAGTCTCTTTCTTACTGTTCCATCATGGACCAGTGTCCAAACTGAGGCAAGTGAGGCCTGCAGTTCTTTAGATGTTGTTCTGGGTTTTAGTTTCTTATCTGTTATTGTATTTCTTTAGAGTGTAGCATGATGTGTTACTTTTTGAGATCTTTTAGCCTACTTCACTTTGTTAGACAGGTTCTATTTAAGTGATTTTTTGATTCAACTGGTCTGGTAGTAATCAGGCCAGGGTGTGGCTAGTAAAATTGAACTCAGCTTCCCAATAAATGTGATTAATAGCAGTTAATTCATGATGTAACACAGGGTGTGTGTGTTGGGGGGGGGGGGGTACTTTTACACATTGGGCCAGGTAGGTTTGGATATCTTTTTTCCCTTAATAAATGAAATCATCATTTAAAACTGCATTATGTATCTACTTGGGATACCTTTGCCTGACATTAAAATTTGTTTGATGATCTGAAACATGACAAGTATGCAAAAATATGAGAAATCAGGAAGGGGTCAAGTACTTCTTTATGGCACTGTAGTTGCAATCTCTTTTGCAAACTTGTAATTTACTGCTAACTGTGTAGTGTTGACATCCATGCAAATACATAAAAGGTGGCACAATTATTGTTTAGGATATACTGTATTTAAATGTAATAAATATGGGTTTTACAGAACATTTTGAGGTGTAATAGTTGTTTAGTGACATCAAAGTGATGATAATATCCTGCTCTTTATGTGTTTGTGTGTTTCTGTAGGGTTTGATATTGATTAATCTGTCCTTATCTCTGACTAAAGCAGGGTGGAGGTGAGGGATTCATGTGAATTTGTAAATGGGCCTTTCATAAAGGTCCATGGGTACAAACTGTGTGCATTCAAGGACAAATTGTTTTCCAGAAAAACTGATAGAGTGATCTGTTCATCACTGAGCAAACTTTAGTCATTATTTACATTCAGAAAAAAAAAAATCCCATCCAGGATCAACTTACTTATGGCTGTCACTGGCTTTTGCACTTCTTCAGTGAATGGTAATGTTGTTTGTTAACCTTACTGGTAGATTATTTCATAGCTGTCAAGGTTATTGCCCATTGGAGCAAATAGGGACGCCATAGACCGGTGACAGTAAATTCCCAGAATGACTGAGGTCCCTTCCTGAAATTAAGTCATGCTGTGCGAGCATGAAATTTTCCAGTATGACAGAAGAGTACTATTGTGTTCAGTATGCAGTTTCTCTTTTAAGGCAGAAAAAAAGGTAAATACAAACACTCAGACATTCTACAAGCATTAATGTTTTGTTCTTCTCTTGCTCAGCTTCGGGGAACACATACACAGACATGTCATTCCACATATGAGCATGACCATTCAGCATAATTGGAGTGAGTTTTGAAAATGTGATTTCATTCATCCATCATTCATGTTTACTTAGTGAGTCACTGGTTACACTCAGCTCCCCCTTATTTTATGATATTAGTGAGTCATGGTCTAGCAGACTGTTTCAGCAGAACAGGCAGATTCTCTCCTTCAACTCTTTGCTGGTTCTTTGTTGTTGCCAAATGAGGATCTATACAGTGTTGTTTCTATCAATGTCAGATAGCAGCTCAGTGTCTGTTCTGTGATGGCATTCCTGCTGGGAAGGACTTAGTGATTAAAGCAGACAGGTGTACTCAGTCCTTGGAGAAATAAAGAAAGGAAACCATCGATGGCAACATGCCGCCATCATGGAGGAACATCCATAAAATAGATCAGGGGAAGGAGAAAATGGATAAGAGCTGGAGGCTAGAAAGATCCAATCCATAGAGATGTGAATCATTGCTTTCTGCAAAACTAAAGTCCACAGACTGGACACTGACTGGTAAGAGCAGAACAATTGGGTTTTAAGCACGTTTTGTGAGACAACATGAAGTTTTTTTTTTTTAAAAATTATGGAAAACTTTTAGGCCTTTTGCTTCTGGCTGCAAAATAACTGGTAGGCACAGTGAAAATACTGTAGGATTTATCAAGGCTTTTGTAGCTGAATTTAATACGTTTCAAAACCAGGTGCAATCTGCTTTTAACCAGTGTTAAAAGCAGTGTTACGTTTATTTAGTAAATGCAACTTAATCCATTGTTATTGTGCCCCTGTTGTTTCTGCCATTAACCAGTCAATCTCTGCTCTACCTATCACTAGCTTGTGTATCAAAGATGCTGAGTTGCACTATGGAGGCTTGCAGATATGTTGTTATTAAAAGCCATTTTACTTCTCCAATTCATTTCATTTCTCTGTAGCACATCTGTTTGTAACAATCTACTGAGATTCCATTGTTGGAACTCATCAGATGTGATTAAGCTTACCTTTAATTCCTCTGGATAAACTTTCGTCTTGTCTTTGTGTGGGTCAATCTCCAAACTCTCCGTGGGGACGCAATGAAATATGATAAATCCTCATTCAAATAGGCCCAACTCCACAAGTTTGCCCCTGTCACGAAGTATGCAGGTATTCTTAATAAATCACATGCAAAATGCTGACTAAGAAAACCTGCAGTTTTCACACCTGAAAGTCCGCACCAAGGTCTGGACCAAGGTTGCTGTTTTCGTTACATTGTACACATTTTTTCCCAGTAAAGTCTGGTTTCATACTGCTCCTTATCAAAGCAGATTAAGCAATTTCTATGTGATGCACCAGCATCTTGTTTTCATGACAGTGTTTGTGTTGTTAGCACAGGACTGGTAGTAAACAAACATGCTACTCACCCTCTCAGGCGATTTCTGCAGCTCTGGGCACATCGGTAACCACACTTTATGTTGAAACTACATTAGTCGGTGAACTTGTTTAGTGAGGCTAGAATGTTATCCAGGTCTTCATTAAAAAGGATGTTTGTCCTTCTCATCAGCCGTGAAGATTTTCAAGTGGCATTGCTCAACCATTTTTTTTTTCTTAAACCCTGTCACATCCTCACTGAACATTTCCAATACTTTCCTGCATTTTAATTTTCTTCTTCAATTGACTATTTATGCCACTAACATCCATACTTCAGATCTCCTCCTCTCTTTGACTACTACAGAAGCTCATTTTCCCTTTTTCTGGCTGCTGTAACTTCCTGTGTTTGGTCCGAAAGTCCAAACCTTTCTGAAAATTGCTTCAAATGAATGAATGGGACCAAGGCTCAGTTTGATCCGGAACAAAACCACTTCTTTTAGCCGGACCAAATTTCGGCTCTTTGGTTTGGACCATGGTTCAGGTGAGCTTTCCCACTTAAAATTTTGGCCCAGATCACATTGAGACCTTACTAAATTAGGTCTTTAGATTTTTGTCCTCAAGTCAGTGGACATAATGCTAATATTATCAGCAATCACCACTGCCTTCCCCTTTTTTGGTTCACATTAACATAAATGTTTATATTTTGATTCTCTGTATACTAAAAAGTTTATTGTTTTAAGAAAACAAAAAAAGAAACCAGGGGCAGTTTACAATAGATTACAAATACTTTTTAACCATGCTAACACCAAATATTTTAACTCCCCAAACTCCCAGTTGATAGAAGTTTTAATCATTATTATTATTATTATTATAGCCCCCACAACAAGGTTGTGGATGATATAATGTTTCTCACCCATCTGTCTGTTTGACATTTTCTGTTGTCGCCACTATAACGTCTTCATTTCTGATCAGATTGACTTCAGATTTATACAGAAGCTCGAGCTTATCAATGCCTCGGACAAGTTTGATTTCAAGATTAATGAGGGGTTCCAGGTTTTTTGTTTTGTTTTGTTTTGTTTTGTTTGTTTGTTGTTGTTTTTTTGGGGGGGGTATGTATGTGGGCGTGCTCACTAAGGTTCTTTCATTTTAATTGTCAGACAATTTTATACAAAGACAATTTTTCTCTGTCCACAAATTTCTGTGACCAGTCAGAAATTAGAAGATTCTTCCAATACTAATGAAAGTCCTGTCTCTAATGCAATGTTTAATCCTCCTTGCAATAAATTACTTTTATACTTTCCACAAAAAAATCAGACTGATGATGGTGAACATTTAAAAGTGAAAGCAAATTTTCTAATTGTCCATTAAAAGTTGAAGTGGCCTTTATGTGAAGCTAAGCTAAGCTAAGCTAAGCTAAGCTAAGCTAAGATAAGATAAGATAAGATAAGACAATCCCTTATTAGTGCCACAATGGGGAAATTTACAAAATATATAAATATAAAACATATGTTTTGCAAACATTTTAAGATAATTCAAACATAGCAACCCAGGAAATTGTATCTGTGTTGTATTTAATGATTATAAAATTGTGGGTTTTTTTGGTATATTTTTTCACATTACTCCTAATGCTTGCAAATATTCAGTGTGATCCCAATGTAGAGAGTCACATTGACTGTACACGTTTAGTAAGAGGTCTTAGAAAATTGTGCGTTAAAAGTCAAATGTTGAAAGAAGAAATCCTGAGTGAACTCCTCCACTTGAAGAAGAAAGTGTCAGCTGCTTGGAATTAGCCTTTTACTCTATGATTCTTGGCACCAGCACCCCCGAGGGCTCAGATTGAATCAGAAATGTTTGTGCATCATTTCATCATCTCGACGGCAGAGCTGCGGCATCGTGGGAAAGCTAATTGGATTTGTTGGCGAGTGTGCAGCAGCATGGGTCTGTTGGGATAGTGATGACACGTCGTGCTGGACCGTAGCGTGTCAGCAGCAAAGAGGAAAAGCCCCGAGCCCGCAGATATCATAGGACTGATGAATTTGTCACCCCCACACTACGCCGCAGTCACAGCTACTGTGCCTGCTTGATTTTTATTGCTCCATGCCGGCAAACAAATTTGAACCACAACATACTTAAGAATGACAATTTTTTTTATGATAAAAATGAGTCACAGTTGAAGCATTGTACTGTATATTTTGAACCTATTTGAAAACCTGACACACGATTGGGCTCACTATACAGTTGTAAATAGATGAAGCCTTTTGGGGCACCGGCCTTGGGTGAAAACAGCTCTGGCAGAACTAAAGAGTGATTTACTGTATTCACCACTTGCCCCGGTCTTTTCACTGAGAAATCGCTTAAACTGAAAGAGGAATAAATGTTGCTGAAGTTTTCCCAAGCATTGCTCAGATTCATTATGTGCATAACTTACTTAATAGCATTCCTCCCTTGTACACTTCACGCCATGCATACCCAGCATGCAGTGCAAAAGCTTTATAGTTCTTCATAGTGCTCCTAGAACTATGGAAAGGCTCAGAGTCGGAGGGGTCGTCAGGGGTGGCGTTAGAGTGGGTGAAATATATTTTTTGAATTCCTGACATTCGGGCAGGTTACCGTTTAGAGACAAAGGCAATTTGGGGAAATTCCATGGGGCAGAGGACACGGGGCGCGGAAGGTTCCTGGAGCTTGTGGTGAGAAAGATTTCAGTTATAAAGAGTCCCCACAGCAAACAGAGCTGATTAATTCAGCCCCCACCCCTGAAAATGATTCCTCCCACAGCACAGGAGCACTTGGGCATGTTTAGTGCAAATGTAATTACGGCCTCGGTAAGCGGCCAGCTTTTTAAAGAACCCCTTCTCCTCCTCTCTCACTTCAATACCTGATGATGTCATGGCCCTTTGTGGGGTCGCAGAAACTCCTCAAATCAACTGCCACTCATGACCTTTTCTTTCAGGTTTTTTCTCTTCCCCTTTTGCTCAATCTTTTCTTCCTCTTTTTCTTTTTTCTGCTTCATAACTGAGGTTCCCTCTATGGGTTGATCAAGCGGCTTCCCCCCACCCCCACCCCCGCCTCCCATTGCCCCGCTCTGCTTTTGGAGCCACTTTATGAGAAATGCATGCCCTGTTTAAATGTATTGATAGTCCTCATAGGCATCCCGGTCTTTTGTCCTCCTGGCCTCCTGAAGACTAAAAAGTTCCAGAACATTTGAAAGCGAGGGCTCGGCATACGGCTTTGTGCTGACAACCCCACCTCAAACATATTTGACTGCAGACATATTGCAGTTTGAGGGACCAGAGCAATGCTGTTTGGAGAATTTCGCCCATTTTATTGCCGCTCTCAGTGGCAGAAAGGAATGTAATCTGGCAAACAAATGTTGTGACAGACAGCTTGTCTGGAGGATTTTATGGCCCGTCTGCACTGTTGGTACACGGTTGCAGCAGCCCCTTCAACATGCTGTATGCACATTCAGTTTTCACATACACGTTTGTGACTGCTCTATGCTGTTTTCCCATGCAGTTATTTGGCTCTATGAATCTGATTAAAGATTTAATATCACATTTGAAAAGAGTAATCTAATAATGGGACAGCTCTAATCCCAGACTCATATGCTGCAAAATTGTCTGAAAAATTACTGTAAATGTGTTCTATATGAATATATAATATATGAATCCACATTACCAATGAACCCTGAGCCTAAGCTAAACTCAAATTGTAACTCTTTTGAATGCTTAATTTTTAGCTTAGCACATCCATCCTGGAGGTCAGAGCAGCTTATTTTATTTACCACAGTATATCGCCCTCCCAGTGCTTCTTTTGCTTCTTAACAACCTTAGTTCTTAGTTCAGACAAGATTATCATAGCCGGTGATTTTAATATTCATATAGATGTTGATAATGATAGTCATAGTGTAGCATTTCTCTCCCTCTTAAATTCAACTGGTTTTTCTCAGTCTGTTAGTAAACCAACTCATCATCATAATCACACCCTTGACCTGGTCTTGGCCTACAGTGTAGAAACTGATGAGCTGCTTGTCACCCCTCAAAATCCTACACTGACTGATCACTATTTAATAACGTTCAAATTTGTGCTATCCGATTTCACAGCATCAAGCAGAAATATAGTTACCAGATACTTATCTGATCGTGCTGTGGCTCACTTTAAAGAATTAATCCCTTCAGCACTTACTGTATTACCATGTCTCAATATAGCAGACAGCACTGACTACTTGAATCCATTAGAATCAGACCTTTTAGCTGGTAGTACTGCAGCCTCACTGCAGTCAATACTTGACTCCATAACCCCTCTTAAAAAGAAAACTATTAAAAACAGGATACTAGCATCATGGTACAACTCCCACACCCGTAAGTTAAAACAGAAAGTTAGATCCTGTGAAAGGCTTTGGTGTGCAAATAAGTCAGAAGAATCTTGTTCAGCCTGGAATGCCAGCCTTACCACCTATAAGAAATCTCTCCGTAGTGCTAGGTGACAGTACTATTCATCCTTGGTAGAAGAAAATAAAAACAACCATAGGTTTCTCTTTAGCACTGTGGCTCAGCTAACCAAGAGCCAAAATGCCATAGATCCTTACATCCCTCCAACTCTTAGTGCTGACGACTTTTTGAATTTTTTTCATGATAAAATTGTCAGTATTAAGAATAATATTCCAAAAAATAGCACCTCTAAAAATATCAAGCCTTTCTCTAACACTGCTGTGCCCACAGGCTCAGAACTCCACTTTTCTAAATTTTCTCGTATTAATCATCCTGATCTAGCCCTAATAGTGTCAGCCTCTAAATAATCTACCTGTCTTTTAGATCCAATCCCTGATAGACTAGTGAAGGAATCACTATCTCTGATTAGTCCATCTCTTTTGAACATAATTAATATGTCCCTAAAGAAAGGACATGTACCGCAGTCATTTAAAGTGGCAATAATTAAACCTCTACTTAAAAAACCTTCTCTTGACTCTGGGATTTTGGCCAATTATAGACCAACATCTAACCTCCCCTACTTTTCCAAGATCCTCGAAAAAGTAGTTGCCAATCAACTATGCACCTTTTTAGAAAAAATTTCTATATTTGAGAAATTTCAGTCAGGTTTTAGGAAACATCACAGCACAGAGACAGCCTTAGTGAAAGTTACTGATGACATCCTTATGGCATTTGACAAAGGACTTGTCTCCGTCCTTGTTTTATTGGACCTCAGCACTGCCTTTGATACCACTGACCACCATATTCTGCTAGAGAGACTTGAACAGCAAATTGGCTTGAATGGAACAACGCTAAGATGGTTCCAGTCTTATCTATCAGATAATTCCATTTGTTCATGTCCATAACAAGTCCTCTACTCAGACCACGGTTAGCTATGGGGTTCCGCAGGGATCAGTACTTGGACCAGTATTGTTTACATTATACATGCTGCCTTTGGGAGACATTATGAGGAAGCATTCTATTCATTTTCATTGTTACACTGACGACACACAGTTGTATTTATCCATCAATCCAGATGATCCCAGCCAGTTGGGCTTACTCCAGGAGTGTCTTTAGGATATCAAAACCTGGATGAACTACAACTTTCTATTGCTGAATATAGATAAAACTGAAGTCATCGTTCTTGGCCCCAAACATGCTAGAAGTACTCTTTTTAGCAAGATAACACTAGGTGGCATTGCACTGGCTTCTACATCTTCTGTTAGGAATCTTGGAGTTGTCTTTCACCAAGATGTGTCTTTCAACTCTCATATACAGCAAACCATTAAGGCCTCCTTCTTCCATCTGCATAATATTTCTAAAATTAGGTCCATCCTGTCTCATAAAGATGCAGAGAAACTTGTCCATGCCTTTATCACCTCTAGACTTGACTATTGTAACTCACTTTTATCAGGTTGCCCAAATAAGTCCATAAAGTATCTCCAACTCATTCAGAATGCAGCTGCATGTATCCTTATGAGAACAGGGAGAAGAGATCACATTACTCCAGTTTTAGCTTGTATACATTGGCTCCCAATAAAATATAGAATTGAATTCAAGATATTGCTCTTAACCTATAAAGCTCTTAATGGTATGGCTCCTTCTTACCTGCAAGAACTTTTAGTTCCTTATCATCCAACCAGAGCTCTGCACTCCCAAAAATCCAAACTACTAGTGGTCCCCAAGGTATCTAGAAATAGACTGGGAAGCAGCTATCAAGCTCCCTTCCTGTGTAACCGTCTTCCCAGTTCAGTTCGGGAGGCAGACACTCTCTCTTTATTCAAGAGCAAGTTGAAATCTTTTCTCTTTGATAAGGCCTTTAGTTAGAAATGCTGCCCCTGCCAGGCATTTGCTTGCATGTGCAGCCTGGCCAGGCTTGGTACTGGACTGTTTGGCTTTGAATGTGGATGTTTATTTTTGAACGTAGCTACTCAACCCAGCCGGTCGAGGCAGATGGCCATCCTCCATGAGCTATGGTTCCGCCCGAGGTTTCTGCCCGTTAAAGGGAAGTTTTTCCTTGCCTGTGTCGCCGCAGTGCTTGTTCTTAGGGGTCTCTGCTGGGTTCTATAAACTAAGAGTGTGGGATTTTCTGTAAAGTGCCCTGAGACGACCTGTGTTGTGATTTGGCACTATATAAATAAAATTGAATTGAATTGAATTGTTCTTTTTTTGTGGCCCAATTCGAAGCAGAGTCAATAATTTAGAGTATTGATTCTGATACTTCAATATGTTTTTAAAATTTTTCCCATATTTATTCTCTTACTCCCAAACATTTATAAAAAAAAACACTTTTTGCAGCCTTAAAGTCTATAAGGAAAAACTATATTTAGGTTATATTTAAAGCAGATATGTGAGCTTTAACCTATTTGATTGAATTTGAAATATCACATGATGAGGCATGAGGTAAAGGAAGTAACTTATTAACTTAGCATCAAACAAAGGCATCAGTGTTGCTGCAGTTGACATTGTAGATGACTTCAAAATTGTGTTTCACCTGGATTCTTAGTTAGCGTGTTGGCTGCAGTATCTTGTTGGACATGAGCTTCAACTCTGTGACATTTAGTATCTACTGTGTAACTTAATTACTTTAGTTGATTTCATGAAAAATGGAAAAGTCAAGAGTTCATGAGACATATGACATCTCCTTCTGTGATTAAGGGCCTGTGCACTCCAAACTGGCAAACTTGTTTTACAGTTTGACCGCCCGCACAGATGATGCAGGAGTGAAAGTGTAAAGATTTGAAAACAGTCTCCAGAGTGGAAAAGTTTTGCTGGCACTGCTGTTCCTCCGCCGTGTGCGCGGAAGAAAATGGCTAAGCAGCACATACAGTGCTGTGAAAAAGTATTTGCCCCCTTCCTGATTGCTTATATTTGTAAATTGTAACCCATGGACAACAGATGTAAATTAGCCACTGGCTACAATCTAGCAGTTTTAAATTGATTGAGATCAATGTTCATCAACTTACACTGTCCATAAAAAAAACAGCAATTTATATTTTTGCATATTTGTCAGATTTAAAGGTTTCAGATTCATCCATCCATTCATCCATTTTCTACTGCTTTTCCCAGGGTCCGGGTCGTGGAGGCAGCAGCTCGAGTAGAGAAACCCAGACTTGCCTCTCCCCAGCCACCTGCTCAAGCTCTTCAGAGAGGATACCAAAACATTCCCAGGATAACTGGGAGACGTAGTCTCTCCAGCGTGTTATGGATCTACCCCGGGGTTTCCTCCCAGTGGGACATGCCTGAAACACCTCAAGTGGGAGGCATCCAGGAGGCATCCTGATCAGATGCCCAAACCACCTCAACGGGCTACTTTCAATGTGGAGGAGCAGCGGTTTTACACTGAGCCTCTCCCGGATAACTGAGCTCCTCACCCGATCTCTAAGGATGAGTCCAACAATCCTACGGAGAAAGCTCATTTCAGCTGCTTGTATCCACGATCTCATTCTTTCAGTTATTACCCAAAGCTCATGGCCATTGCTGAGGGTAGGAACGTAGATTGACCGGTAAATCGACAGCTTTGCTTTAGAGCTCAGCTCTCTCTTCATTACAACAGACTAGTACAACATTCGCATCACTATAGAGGCTGCTCCGATCCGTCTGTCAATCCCATTCTCCCCCCTCACTTGTGAATGAGACCCCGAGATACTTCAACTCTTCCACTTGGAGCAGGAGCTTGTCCCCAACCTGGAGAGGATAATCCACCCTTTTCTGGCTGAGGACCATGGACCCGGACTTGGAGGTGCTGAATCTCATCCCAGCTGCTTCACACTCAGTAGCAAATCATCCCAGTAAGACCTGTAGGTCATTGCTGGATGAAGCCAACAGGATAACAGCATCCGCAAACAGCAGAGATGAGATCCTGTGGTCACCAAACATGACACCCTCCATTCTTTGGCTGCTCCTAGAAATCTTGTCCATAAAAATTATGAACAGGATCAGTGACAAAGGGCAACCCTGGTGGAGTCCGACTCTCACTGGAAACGAGTTTGACTGGGTATTGGCAATACAAACCAAACTCTTGCAATGGTTGTATAGGGACCGAATAGCTCGTAGCAACAAGCGTGATACGCTGTACTCCCACAGCATCCCCCACAAGAGACCATGAGAGATGCGGTTGAATGCTTTCTCCAAGTCCACAAAACACATGTGGACTGGTTGGGCAAACTCCCACGAATCCTTGAGGATTCTCGAGAGGGTAAAGAGGTGGTCCAATGTGCAATGGCCAGGACGAAAACCACATTGCTCCTCCTGAATCCAAGGTTTGACCAACGGTTGGACTCTCCTCTTCCGTACCCTTGCATAGACCTTCCCAGGGAGGGTGAAAAGTGTGATTCCCTAAAGTTGGAACACACCCTCCGGTCCCCTTTCTTAAAAAGAGGAACCACCACCCCAGTTTGCCATACCAAAGGCACTGTCCCCAACCTCCATGCAATGTTGCAGAGGCGGGTCAACCATGACAGCCCTACAACATCCAGGGCCTTGAGGTACTCAGGATGTATCTCATCCACCCCGGGGCCCGGCCACCAAAGAGTTTTTTAACAACTTCAGCGACCTCAGCCCCTGTGATAGTAGAACCGTCTCCCTCGTCCTCAAGCCGTGCTTCCTTTGTGGAAGGCATGTCAGGGATATTGAGGAGATCCTTGAAGTATTCCTTCCACTGCCTGACAATATCCCCCGTCGGAGTCAGCAGTGCCCCATTTGCTCCATACACAGTGTGGACAGGGAGCTGCTCCCCTCTCCTGAACCGCCAGACAGTTTGCCAGAATCGCTTCAAGGTTGACCAAAAGTCTTGTTCCATGGCCTCACCAAACTCCTCCCACACCCGAGTTTTTGCCTCAGCAACCACCCAAGCTGCAATCCACTTGGCCTGCCGGTACACCTAAGCTGCTTCGAGAGTCCCACAAGCCAACCAAGCTCGATAAGACTCCTTCTTCAGTTTAATGGCTGCCCTCACCACTGGTGTCCACTACTTGGTTTGGGGGTTGCCACCACGAGATGCACCAATGACCTTGTGGCCACAGCTCTGGGCAGCTGTTTCAACAATGGAGGTGGAGAACATGGCCCATCGAGACTCCATGTCTCCAGACTCCCTCGGAATGTGGTTGAAATCCTTCCGGAGGTAGGAATCAAAGAACTCTCAGGCAGGGGCCTCAGCCAGATGTTCCCAGCACACCCCCACTATATGTTTAGGTTTACCAGGTCTGAGTGGGATCCACCCCTGCCATCAGATGCAACTCACCACCAGGTGGTGATCAGTTGACAGCTTTGCACCTATCTTTACCCAAGTGTCCAAGACATATGGTCGCAGGTCTGATGACACGATAACAAAATCAATCATTGACCTGCGACCTAGGGTGTCCTGGTGCCAGGTGCACATATGGACACCCTTATGCTTGAACATGGTGTTCATTATGGCCAAACTGTGGTTGGCACAGAAGTCCAATAACTGAACACCACTTGGGTTCAGATCGGGCAGGCCATTCCTCCCAAATCACACCCCTCCAGGTTTCACTGTCATTGCCCATATGTGCATTGAAGTCCCCCAGTAGGACAATGGAGTCTCCCTCCAACACCCGAGGTTTCAGATCATCAATGACATAACGCACGGCTCAGGAGACACGCACACACAGGCTTAGAGTAGTTCAAAGAGTTTATTAACAGCAGGAGTGTATGAGTGTGTGTCTGCGGGATGCAGATGTGTTGGTGGTGGCGTCTGCTTCAGGCACAGAGGCAGATGACCGTTCGGCCGAGCAACCCTATGGAGAGAACACAGGGAGAGGGTGACGGGCATACACCAACACAGGATGAATTGTGGCAAGAGAAGATCTTACTTGAGTTGTCAGGATAGCTGGCACAGCAAGGGGAACGTAGCCCGGGAGACAGCCACCTGGAGAGCTCCGTGCAGCAGCGAAGGATGGGCGATGGAACGGAGACGTCCGCCGCCGAGGAATCCACCTGTGCACAGGGGAGCAGACTGGAAAAGGAGGTAAGGGTTCTTACCCAGAATAGCGATGCTGAAGAAAGGAATGCTCACGGTGGTGAGGGAACGAAGTCTGACGGCTTCAGGCCGAGCCTCCGGGCGAGGCGGCTTTTATCCCTCGCCGCTGATGAGGATCAGGTGTGTGAGCAGGTGGCGCCGCTGATGAACGGCGCGGCGTGACAGTACTCCCCCCTCTAGCAGCGCCTCCTGGCGATGGCTTATCCGGGTGCGCTCGGTGGAAGTCCGCGATGAGCGATGGGTCCAACACAAACGACGGGGGCACCCATTGTCGATGCTCGGGCCCATAGCCCTCCCAGTCCACCAAGTATTGCAACCCACGACCCCGGCGCCGGGAGTCCAGGATGGAGGAGACGGACCAGGCCGGGTGGCCACCAATCATCCGGGGCGCGGGTTGCGCTGCAGGAGGAGGGCAAAGGGGGTCGGTGACTGCCAGCTTCACCTTTGACACATGGAAGGTGGGATGGATGCGGAGGGAGGGGGGAATAGCCACGCGCACAGCCACCGGGTTGATGATCCGGGTGATGGGGAAGGGACCCATGAAGCGCTGTGCCAGCTTCCTCCTCTCGCCTTTTAGGGTGACGTCCTGGGTGGAAACGTAGACAAGTTGCCCAACTCTGTACGCCGGGGCAGGTCTTCTACGCCGATCCGCCACGGTCTTGTTGCGCTCCGCTGTGCGTAAAAGCGCATGACGCGCGGCGGCCCAGGTGGAGCGGAACTGCCTCACGTGCGCCCTAACTGACAGAACAGTTACCTCGCTCTCCTGCGCTGGAAGCAGCGGGGGGTCGTAACCCAGGGACGCCTTGAAGGGGGACATCCCCGTTGCAGAAGAGCGGGCGGTGTTGTGGGCGTACTCCACCCAGGCGAGATGGTTGCTCCACGATGTCGGCTTGGATCTTGCAACACAGCGGAGCGCAGCCTCCAGCTCCTGATTGGTCCTCTCACACTGCCCGTTAGACTGGGGGTGATGGCCGGAGGAGAGGCTCACCTTGGCTCCGATGGCGTTGCAAAATGATTTCCAAACCTCGGATGAAAATTGGGGACCCCGGTCTGAGACCACGTCCACCGGGATCCCATGCAGCCTGACCACGTGTTGGACGAGGAAGCCCGCCGTCTCCAGGGCGGTAGGGAGACCTCGCAGGGGGACGAAGTGTGCCGCCTTGGAGAAACGGTCCACGATGGTCAGGATGGTGTCGAATGAGTTGGAAACTGGGAGCCCGGTGACGAAATCCAGTGCGATGTGCGACCATGGCCTGCCAGGGACGGGCAGAGGCTGGAGCAGACCCGCTGGAGGGGCGTTTCCCGATTTACCGGTGGCACAAATTGGACAAGCCCGGGCGTAGCGGGCTGCATCCCTCCGCAGGCCCGGCCACCAAAAGGACCGTTGGAGGAGGCTGATCATCCGAGAGGTGCCGGGATGACAGGTGAGCCGGGAAGTGTGGAGCCAGTGGATGACCTCTCCTCGGACCGCAGACGGAACGAACAGTCTTCCCTCCGGTCCGCCGCCAGGATCAGGTTCCACCTCCTGTGCCTTCCGGATCTTGTCCACAATGTCCCAAGAGATAGCTCCCACGACGCACGACCTGGGCAGGATAGTGTGGGGCGTCTCCTCAGCCCCCACGGGGGTGAACTGTCTAGAGAGGGCGTCAGGCAGGCCGTTCTTGGAGCCTGGCCTGAAGGTGATAGAGAACCGGAACCTGGCGAAGAACAGAGACCAGCGCGCCTGGCGGGCATTCAGACGCTTGGCAGATCGTAGGTACTCTAAATTCTTATGGTCCGTCAGGACCACAAACGGCAGGTCCGCCCCCTCTAGCCAGTGGCACCACTCCTGTAGGGCGAGTTTAATGGCCAGGAGCTCTCTGTCCCCCACATCATAGTTCCTCTCCGCCGGGGACAGGCGCCGGGAGAAGAAGGCGCACGGTCGCTTGGCGCCATCGTCCGGTGATAGCTGGGATAACACTGCTCCCACTCCCGTGTCCGATGCGTCCACCTCCACAATGCACTGCAGCGCGGGGTCGACCTGGCGAAGGACCCGGGGGGAGGAGAACTCCGCCTTCAGCGCCTTAAAGGCAGCATCGACCTCTTCGGTCCACCGGAACGGAACCTTCGGGGACGTGAGGCGGGTCAGTGGTCCGACGATCCAGCTGAAATTCGGGACAAAACGGCGGTAAAAATTGGCGAAGCCAACAAACTGTTGCACCTGCTTCCGAGATGCGGGAGTAGGCCACTCCACCACCGCCTTCACCTTCTCTGGGTCCGGGAGCACCTGATCTTGGGCGATGATGAATCCCAGGAAGGATGTGGTCCTAGCGTAAAACTCGCACTTCTCAGCCTTCACGTACAGACGATTCTCCAGCAGTCTTTGAAGGACCCGCCTCACATGGACCCGGTGCTCGTCTCTGGACTGAGAGAAGATCAGAATGTCGTCCAGGTAGACGAACACGAAGAGGCCGATGAAATCCCGGAGGACGTCATTGATGAGGCGCTGAAAGACGGCAGGAGCGTTGGTCAGCCCGAACGGCATGACGAGATACTCAAAGTGGCCGTTCGGGGTACAGAAGGCTGTTTTCCATTCATCTCCCTCCCGGATCCGGACGAGGTGGTAAGCGCTGCGGAGATCCAGCTTGGTAAACCAGGTCGCCCCCTGGAGGGAGTGGAAGGCAGTGTCCATGAGGGGCAGAGTGTAACGGTCCCTCTCAGTGATGTCATTAAGTGCTCGGTAGTCAATACAGGGACGGAGGGAACCGTCCTTCTTCCCTACAAAGAAAAACCCCGCCCCCACGGGTGATGACGATGGGCGGATAATCCCAGCGCTCAGTGATTCCTTCAGGTACGTATTCATAGTCTCCTTCTCCGGCGCCGACAGGCTGTAGAGCCGACCAGATGGCAGGGGGGCCCCCTGGCGGAGATTGATGGCACAGTCATATGGTCGATGCGGGGGAAGAGACATAGCTTTCGACTTGCTGAATACCATACCCAGGTCGTGAAAATCTGGGGGCACCAGTGACAGGTCTGGGGGTGCTGTATCCGCCACAGGAGGAGCCGCGGACGGTGAGCAGGCAGCGGACTGAAGGCAGGTGCCCATGCAGAAGGTACTCCACGCCGACACCCCAGCTGACCTCCAGTCCAGGACAGGATTGTGGAGGCGTAGCCAGGGATACCCCAGGATGACGGGCGACACAGAGTTGGGCAGGACGTAGAAAACCATTTCCTCCCGGTGGTTTCCTGAGATGATGACTGGGACAGGAATGGTTTGATGGGTAACTCTCCCAAGGGAGGCACGGGAGAGATGGACCAGGGAGATGGGGTGTTTGAGCGCCTGACAGCGGATGCCCAATCGGGTTGCCAGGCCTTGTGAAATGAAGCTGCCCTCTGCGCCCGAATCCACCAGTGCGTGGGTGAGGTGCCCAGTGGGGTTGTGGCAAAAACGGATGGGCAGCTTTAATTGAGTGAGGGGACTTTGCCGATTGACGTCCGCGAGGCCCCCTACAGTGACTCGCAGACCCCACCGTTTGGCTTTTGTGGGCAAAGCTCTACCGTGTGTTGATTGTCCCCGCAATACATGCAGAGACCCAACTCACGGCGGCGCTGTCTCTCTGCCGGGGAGAGCTTTGCCCAGCCCGTCACCATCGGCTCCGACTCCTCGGGGCACGATGGTGGCGGCGTCGCCAGGGGGCGAGCTTGGGGCAGGCGTAGCGGGACTCCTCGAGGGCGAGAAGCAGACGGCTTCCGTCCTGAGGAGCGCTCGCGCAGCCTGTTGTCCAAGCTGATTGCCAATGAGGTTAGCTCCGCTAACGTTCCGGGGATATCCCGTCCAGCCAGTTCATCCCTCAGATCACTATTGAGGCTGCGGAGAAACAGGCCGCAGAGGGAGCGCTCCTCCCAGCCCAGTTCCTCCGCCGCTACCCGGTATTCGATGGCATAATCCGCGGCCGACCGGTTTCCCTGCTGGAGAGCGAGAAGCCGATCGACCTGGACCGCCTCGGAACGGGAGTGATCAAACACCTCCAGGAAGCGCCTCACGAACTCGGCATAGGTGAGGGTGGCATAACTGGGTCTCGCCATAATAGCGTAGGCCCAAGTTAAAGCACGCCCCTCCAGGAGGTTCCCTATGTAGCCGATCCGGCTGTGATCTGAGGGAAAGTCTCCGGGCACACGGTCAAACACGGACTCGCACTGCATCACAAACCCCCGCGCTCCGCCGAGCTTTCCGCTAAAGCGGGCGGGGGTCGGAATGGGTGTGAGTCGGGCCGGTGCCACTGGAGCTGGCTGGACGGCCACCGGAACAGCAGGAGCTGCGCCACCCTGAGGAGCCGGGGGGAACGGCTGCTGGGGGTCCAGGCGGTCCAATCGGCCAGTGATAATTATCAATTGATTCAGGATAACCTGCTGTTGATAAGCTATTTGATCCACTCTAGCCTCGAGAGTGGTAAGCCGGTGTGCGAGCCCGCCGTCCGCCGAGCCGCTCTGCTGAAGCCGTACTGACATAACGCACGGCTCAGGAGACACGCACACACAGGCTTAGAGTAGTTCAAAGAGTTTATTAACAGCAGGAGTGTATGAGTGTGTGTCTGCGGGATGCAGATGTGTTGGTGGTGGCGTCTGCTTCAGGCACAGAGGCAGATGACCGTTCGGCCGAGCAACCCTATGGAGAGAACACAGGGAGAGGGTGACGGGCATACACCAACACAGGATGAATTGTGGCAAGAGAAGATCTTACTTGAGTTGTCAGGATAGCTGGCACAGCAAGGGGAACGTAGCCCGGGAGACAGCCACCTGGAGAGCTCCGTGCAGCAGCGAAGGATGGGCGATGGAACGGAGACGTCCGCCGCCGGGGAATCCACCTGTGCACAGGGGAGCAGACTGGAAAAGGAGGTAAGGGTTCTTACCCAGAATAGCGATGCTGAAGAAAGGAATGCTCACGGTGGTGAGGGAACGAAGTCTGACGGCTTCAGGCCGAGCCTCCGGGCGAGGCGGCTTTTATCCCTCGCCGCTGATGAGGATCAGGTGTGTGAGCAGGTGGCGCCGCTGATGAACGGCGCGCCGTGACAATCAAACAAATTTTAATGTTAGACAAAGATCCATTCTCATCTCTTTAAAATTGTAAAGTTTCACTTAAGCCCCCCCCCCCCCCCACAAAAAAAATGCAAGTTTGGACAGAACGTTTCCAGCTACATAAGCATTTCTGCTTAGCCTGATGGGTTAATGTTATAACCCATCGGACTAAGCACTGGGCATGGCTAGAGACCTGATTTCACTGCCTCAGGGGAAGAAGGAGAAGCCGAGGAGCAGCAGGAGCTTTTACAAGTTGGGAAAGATGGCAGATTATACGCACTTAGTTTTTGGCTGTGTGAGCAAGAAATTGTTTTCTTTTAAATTGCATGTCTTACCCACAGACATGAAAATATGACAGCAATGATTAATTTTATTTGGAAAAACCACCATGTCCCTGCTGAAATACCGGAGAGAGGACATGGGTTTGCAGCCTGCAGTTTATCCTGCATGCCGGGGGAGACAGCCATAGAGGTCTCCTCTAGGTGCGGTGTGGAGACAGCCAATCAGGCCTCTAGGTGCATTCTGCAGAGACCCTTACTTGGGTGCAATGGCTGGGGTGGAAGGATCCTTCTTGGTGGAATGGAGAGTCACTGCCCAGCCCTGCGTGGAGGCCGGCGCAATCCCAAAACCCCTCAAGTAGGAGGTGTCCAAGGTACCCTGATCACATGACCAAACCACCTAAGCTGGCTCCTTTCGATGTGGAGGAGCAGCGGTTCTACTTTGAGCCTCTCCCAGTGACTGAACTCCTCACCCTATCTCTAAGGGTAAGTCCAGCAATCCTATGGAGAAAGCTCATTTCAGCAACTTGTATCCACAATACAAGTGGCTGACACAAAGTTTAATGTAATTGTGGTTTGTAAATATGGATGTCACCTGCCTGCAAAACAAATCTATCTACGGGTACAAATAAAGTAACCTGAACCTGAACCTGAACCCGAATCTCATTCTTTTAGTCATTACGTGAAGTTCATGACCACAGGTGAGGGTAGGGAGGTAGATTGAATGGTAAATCGACAGCTTTGCCTGGTTGCTACAAGCTATCCAGTCTCTATACGACCATTGTGACAGTTTTGTTCATATTGCCATGACTCAGACAAACTCATTCCCAGTGAAAGTTGGACTCTGCCAGGGCTGCCCTTTGTCACTGATCCTGTTCATAATATTCATGGACAGGACTTCTAGGTGCAGCCAAGGATCAGAGTGTGTCATTTTTTGTGACCACAGGATCTCATCTCTGCTATTTGCAGATGATGTGGTCCTGTTGGCTTCATCGAGCAATGACCTACAGGTCTTACTGGGACAGTTTGGTACTGAGTGTGAGGTGGCCGGGATGAGAATCAACGCCTCCAAGATGGAGCCCATGGTGCTCAGCCAGAAAAGGGTGGATTGTCCTCTCTGGGTTGGGGACAGGGTCCTGCCCCAAGTGGAGGAGTTCAAGTATCTTGGGGTTTCATTCACGAGTGAGGGGAGAATGGAACGGGTCTGACCCTAAGTATTGGAGCACCGCAGAAATGTGTGCTGAGCCCTGCTCTTTACTCTCTCTACACATACTGTATGACTGCACACCTTTATTCTCCACAAATACCATCATAAAGTTTGCAGATGATACAACGGTGGTGGGACTTATTACCACCGGGAATGAATCTGCCTACAGACAAGAATTCCATAGACTGACAGAGTGGTCTCCAAGAACAATCTGTCCTTAAACATGTGAAAATAGGAGGAGAGGAGGTCTAGAGCATCTCCAGCTTAAGATTTTTAGGCACTCACATCAGTGAGGACCTGAAATAGACTGTTCATTCCACCACTGTGGTGAAGAAGGTCCAACAGAGATTGTACTTCCTCAGACTTTTGAGGACGGTCAGTCTCTCAAAAAGACTGTTGGAATCCTTTTATCAATGATCTATTGAGAGTACTTTAATGTACTGCATCACAGCTTGGTATGGAATTTGTTTGGCGGCAGACAAGGCGGCCCTGCAGAAGGTAGTTGACACTGCACAAGAGGTCGTCGGTGCTCCCCTGGCCTCACTAGAAAACATCTACAGGTCCTGCTGTTACAGCAGAGCCCGCAGGATTGTTGGAGACAGCAGTCATCCGTTTCATCATCTGTTTGTCCTGCTGCCTTCTGGAAGGCGCTACAGGGCCTTGAAATGCTGCACCTCTAGATTGAGGAACACTTTCTATTATATAGCCCTACATGAATTAAATAATAATTTTGAACTTTCCTTCCCTCACATCACATCATGTAATCTTCCATAGCTGATTAATTGTGAAAGAACTGGCATGTGGTGGAAGGTGCTATGTCAAGTCCTTACTCGTTTTTTAAATTTATTTACCTACTTTTAGTCCCACTGGATTGGGTGTGTGATTTTGCATGGCTGGTTGAGTGGTATGTTTGTGAAGCTGACAAATTTCGTTGTATATTTTGTATACAATGACAATAAAGGAATTCAGATTCAGATTCAGATCAGACTGAAATAGAACCTGTCTGACAAAGTGAAGTAGGCTAAATGATCTCAAAAAGTAACAAATCATACTGCAATCTAAAGAAATTCAAGAACAGACAAGAAACAAAAACCCAGAGCATCTAAAGAACTGCAGGACTCACCTCAGCTTGGACTCTGGTCCAGGATTCAACAATAAGAAAGAGACTGGGCAAAAATGGCATCCATGGGAGAGCCACTGCTGACCGAAAAGAACACAAAGGCTTGTTTCATTTCTCACATGGTGTAGTTGCTGTATATGTGTTTACTTTTCACTAACAACCGCTATTTAAAAGTTCACCACAAACTCCCTGAAGGAAGACGTTCACAGGAAGTCATTTATATGTGACACTGTAAAAAAAAGTCGCACTGTCACCTACTGGTCGGACATAGATACAAGGGCAGTTTTTCACATGTGTACTGGTCCCATGTGAACAGTGCTGTTGTCCCATGATGTTCACATGTGCACACAGATCTTTTTTTTCCAGTGTTAATGAAAACATTTTCATGTCCATGACCCCTAAGACCTGAGACCTGATTTAGAGCCACTGCCTTAAACTTTATACCCCCCCCCCACCAAAAAAAAAAAAAAAAAATGCTGATTGGCCACTTTGAAGAAGAAAAACTAAACCAGAATGGGCTTATATTATTACTAGTCAAAAGCTTGTGCTACTAAATATTAAGAACAACTTAAAATCAGTGAGAAAGTCTTCAGTTCTTGGAGTTTGCAAAGCTTATAGAGAAGCTCACGCTTCAAAAAAAAACCTGATTTCTTAAACATATTTCCCTTTAAAGGTTGCTATTCAGCATTCTTTTTGCTCCCTGTTTCACTTTTCAAAAATACCTGTTGGACAATACAAAACAATGGTTCAAGAGACCAGAGCAGAAGTTTGGAAAATGCATTTTTCACTTTTCCTCCCACAGGGGAAGAAAAGTGAATTCATAGTTTATGTCTAATTATTTTTGCCAGCAAGGAGGAGAAATAGGGGAGGCATTCATTTATCCCTTGGCCTGATTTTCTGTCTCCATGGGTCCTCTCTTCATCTCTCCCTTTCCAAGTGATTACAGCACACTTAAATGCCTAATTGGCTTTACTCCTTATTAGCAATACAATAATACAGGCCTTGGGATTCTCATGTGTGCAGCCATCTGTAGAAAAGAGACACCATTCAGATCTATCCATAATTCAAACCATAGTTATTCTTTCAGTGGCAGGCCCGGGTCTTTGTTTGCGTTGTATGGTTCTTATCCTGGCTCGCAGGGCCCCTCTCTCTATCCTCTCTTTTGATCATTACCTCACCTTTGTCCCGAATTAATAGGAGCCTTACAGATAACACAAACCATTATTATTCATTTGTTGCCTGTGGGTTTCTTGAAATAAGTTTAGGGGGAATTGCAGCTTTATTCTAAGGATAAAACTCAGCTTTTACATTTTAAGAAAATTGTTACATCATAAGATATGCTTGAATGTGTTATATAAACACTATCCAGTGACCATTCCGCATTATGCAAAGGTGATTCAGAAGAGTAAAGAACTTGTGTGTTGCACCTCAAACTTTGATGTACAATACACACAAATTATCAGTGAAGTGTAGTTCAGTTGGATTTGTGGCTTAATCGGCAGTTCCTTGGTCCAGTTATTCCTTTGTTTACTAAATCTAAATCTGAACACATTTTTTTTTTTTTTTTTGGAAACATGCTGAATAAACCTCTGAATATAATGAATCTCTTTCTTGTTCATGTGTTAGTCCTGTATAGCCACAGGGTCCGCGTGTTATTATTGGATTTGACAGGGATTTTTTGTTTTTAGTTTTTCACCCCAGATGCCCTTCCTCCCCATTTACCCTGGCTTGATGTCTGGGAGTACACTGGTTTTGTGCTTCCCTCTATGGCTTGGTAACCAACTTTCCTTTCCCCCATTCTAATATGCTGAGCACCAAGCTAGAAAGTGGAAAGTACAGTTTTTATCTAGTCTTTGGTATGACCAGGCTGGTGCTTGAAGCCACGTCCTCCTTCATATTTAGTGAAACTGAATATAGTAAATGAAACTCTAATATATAAGCAGTGGCTGTTACCAGGTGTTATAATCAAACCCAGCATCCAGGCATCCATGCCACAAAAAAGGATTTAAAAAATAGTTTTGTTATTTGGATAATTTTATTATCTTGAAATACAAACATGATCACTAGCTTACATCTGTCTTACTTGTTGATATTTTAGTGTATTATGTTCTGGGTGTATAACTACCAAAACTTTATACATTTTTTTTCATGACCATAATCATTAGACAGAAATTATTATTTGTGTAACACAAATAATAAGCATGCAAACTAGGGATGCAAACTAGGGATGTAAATTATCAATTAATTAATTCTTAGTTTATTCACCTTATTGATTGGGTAGCATTCAATTGATAAGCATCAATTTTACTAAGAATCTTAATATATATTAGGACTGGGAAATTGAATATGTTAACATAATTAATTATGGCAGTCTAATTAGCGCATGTTAAAAATTAACAAAAATTTTGAAAATAACATTCTCACATCACTTCCTGTTAATGTACCAACCTGCTGGCGCGGTGATGGAGCGTTTTACAGTGTGAGAGGTAGTTTCACCACCGTGCACAATAGCACACGAGAAGAAGAGTGCTTACAACTGCAAATGTTTTATCTGACATTAGAACTCGCAGCAAAAACAAGCAACCACGGGAAATGACTGCTAAACAGAGGTGAGCGCAAGGCTAACTACAGCAGATCGACTGTTCTCTCTCTTCTGCTGGCAAATGTTCACTCTTCAGACTCTAAAATGGATTACATCTGCCTACGGGTGTGGAGATAGATGCAGCGTGGAATACGAGACTCCTGCGTCTTTGTGTTTACAGAGACATGGCTGACAGAGAAAACCACAGACTCTGGAATAGCACTAGCTGAGCTAGCACCTCATAGTGTGCCGGTGTTTGAGATTGTCTGGTGAGAAGATTAAGTGGCGAGGGTAAACAGACGTGCATGTGCTTCACCATTAAATAATCTTTTTCAGGTAACCTTGAAATAATTAAAAAATTAAGCAAAGGGAAAGTGTTTGGCAAATAGAATAGAACAGAATAGAATAGGCCTTATTGTCATTATACAGTTGTACAGTACAACGAAATTGTGGGTGCTCCACCAGGCTACAACGCAGTAAAGCAAGAGAGAAGGATTAGATAAAACACAGTTACAGAACGAACGATTGAACACACGACTGAAATAAAAATGGCCCAGGATTATGGGAATATACATGGTATGGTAGTGGCTTCATGGATAAAACAATGTACATAAAAGTGCGGAATGCAGAGCACACATTTGGACACACGATTGAATAAAACGGCCCAAGGATTAAGGAAAATATACATAGGTATGGTGGTGGTTTCATGGATGGGCCAAAATGCATGAAAGTGCAAAGACAGGTGTGATTATTATGATAATTAAAAAGGTCCTCAATTTCTGTGCATGTGAGCGTTCAGAGGGAGGGAGGTGGGGCCTCTGACTTTGCAGTCCGAATGGCCCAGGGGAAGAAACTGTTTGTCAGTCTGGAGGTGTGGGACCTGATTGATCTGAACCATTGTCCAGAGGGAAGCGGGTCAAATAGGTGGTGGGCGGGATGCGAGGTGGCTTTGCTGTTTCTGAGACAGGAGGATCTGCAGATGTCCTCCAGAGAGGGCAGAGGGCCGCTGATGATTTTTTTGGGTGGTGTTAATGACCCTTTTCACAGCCTTCCTGTTCTCGGCTGTGGAGCCGGTGTACCACACACCCAGGTAGTAGGTGAGCACGCTCTCCACTGAGTAGTGGTAGAAGGCCAGCAGCAGCTTCTGGTCCTGGTTGCTCTTCCTCAGGACACGGAGGAAGTGCAGCCACTGCTGGGCTTTCTTCACCAGGGCCTTGGTGTTGACAGTCCAGGAGAGGTCAGAGGAGATGTGGGTGCCCAGGAACCTGAAGGTGGGGATGGTTTCCACCCGGTCGCCATTTATGAGGAGGGGGGTGTGGTCCTGTTTGTTCTTCTGAAGTCCAGTATGAGTTCTTTGTTTTTTGGACATTCAGTTTCAGGTTGTTTGCTGGCCACCACAGCAGCAGATTCTCTACCTCCGCCCTGTATCATCGGTGATGAGCATAACCAAGGTGGTATCGTCCGCGTACTTCATGATGACGGTTGTTGGGTGGGTTGGAAAACAGTCAAAGGTGTACAGGGAGTACAGTAGTGGGCTTAGCACGCAGCCCTGGGGGAAACCAGTGCTGAGAGACAGTGTGGAGGAGTGGTTGGGTCCAAGTCTGACTGTCAATTTCACACACGATGATCCTCAGGTGGGCCTGCATCCAGGTTGTGCTCAAGGTCACTCCAGAATGAGCTACTTCATCACTGACGGTCTGGTTAACATGCAAACCGATTGCCTTGAAAAACTGAGTAAAGTGGAATAAAAATTGTATGTTGTGCAATCAAATGCTTGTTTATCTGCTCAGTTTTTAAGGCAGTTGATTTGCAAACTTTTTATAAGGAACCAAATTGGATTTTATAGTGTGGCGTTGGATTAATTGACACATATAGTATTGTTGTCCCATAAATAGTTTCAGAAGTATTATTAGTATAAAAAAGCCATACAGGAAATAGTTGCATCCATCCATCCATCCATCTTCTACCGCTTAATCATTTTGGGTCACAGGGGGCTGAAGCCCATCCCAGCATCTTTGGGTGAGAGGCAGGGTACACCCTGGACAGATCGCCGGTCCATCGCAGGGCCAACACAGAGAGACAGACAACCATTCACTCTCACAGTGATACCTAAGGACAATTTAGAATCCCCAGTTGAAGCCAATTAACCTAACCTGCATGTTTTTGGCCTGTGGGAGGAAACCGGAGTATCCAAGGTAAACCCATACAGACATAGGGAGGACATGCAAACTCCACACAGAAGAGTCACCGGTGGTCAGGGGGTGGGATCGATCCCGTGACCATCTTGTTGTGCCGACACAGTGCTAACCGCTGTGCCACCGTGCTGGCCAAATATTTACATTGGGGTTTAAACTGATGTAAAAGACAAATTGGGAGTCAGTCAAAAAATGTCCAATGCAAGCAGGTATCTGACCGATATAATTAAACACATGATACAGGCACAAGTTACTAAATATTATGTTACTGTGTTGTTTGGATTACAGAATCATTGTTCACCAGAAAGTCGTTCTATCCTGAAATGTTGCATTAAATCCTATTACCTGTAATGTACTCCACAAGTTAAACAGTTGCTGAGTCCCATCCAACACTGTAGAGACTTGAACTGTCTTATCTGACTTATCACTTTAGTCAAAAACCACATTATCAAATGGGACATGATATTAGTCCAGTAATAACAGGCTCTCCCGCTAAACATATACAGCACATAAAAAGTAAGCCTCTATTACTGTTTTACAGTTTGTAGAATATGAAAGAGAAAAAGGACATTATCACAGCTTAGTGTCAAGTTTTGTGCGATCTGAGGGAGCTCACTAAACTTTGGCAGATGTGATGGATGGATTACCTCAGCCAGGTATATGAGAGGACACAGTTTCCCAGGTTCTTTATCTGTGGTCATATCTGCACACCTGTCTGCCTGCCTGGGGTCTTCCTCAGCTGTAATGAGACAGCCCTGATACTATCTAATGACAAGGCACGCGGCCCAGCTCCTGATGCCATTATCAAAAGTGGCCTCATCAATCAGACAGCAGTGTGACTGGGGATGCGCGCGTGATGAAAAGAGAATATCGGTGATGAGAGGCTGGAGCGGAAGAAGAGGGCGGGTCGATGGGCGGGCAGCGGGCAGGAAGAGGTGAGGAGTGCGCGGCTGTAATGAGGTGGGTCACCTTTTAACCCCCCCCCCCCCCACACTCCCCACCCACCCAACCCCAGCCTGGGAAGAGATGGTCTTATTGGGGGCGGGATGACGTGCAAAAGAACAACCCCCTCAATCAGGTTACACACACTCCTCATCTCACAGCTGTTCATCTGCAGCATCACTTCGTTTTTCAGCTCATATCATCATTAATCTACAGTCACGGGAGCACGTCGAACATTGTGTAGCCGTTACTTTCTTCACCTAACCGACACTGATTTCACAAAGGACGCGGGTTTCCATTTTTACACAACAGGTGTCATTTTGTTTTATGAAATCGATGCAGGGTTGGGAAACAGGTGTTAGCAAAACCGTTCATGCATGATTTGTCTGATTGAATTGAGTAACTCCATAATCCCGCTTTCTTTCAGTTAAGGGACATATTGCATCTTAACTCAAAGGCACACTTGTGTTGCTCAAGCACAGGAAACTTCCAGCATGCTGAATTAACTCTCAAGCAT
>CM035837.1:380895470-380921130 GCA_020510985.1 Pholidichthys leucotaenia
TTGGTTAGGTGAGTTTTGCCGATTGTTAGTGTTCTTTGGTTTTGCCTGCTATACTTGTTGATATGTTTTGTTCTAAATTTGCAACATTCATTTGCATTTTTTTTTTTCTTTGTAATGGATTAAATTTTCTATGTTTATCTAGACAATGGCTTAAGTTTTTAATAATGTCTTTAAGGGTTTTGTCATGACCTAGACATGTGGTCCACACCATTTGTTATTTGTGAAATGTTTGCACAATTCTGTTATCATTAGTTTGTTGGGTTATCCTCAGTTCTTAGATCAGTTATGTTTTCTCCCTGATTTGGTTTATTATGACTATTGTTTGCATTATATCCCTCTGTGTTTCTTGTCCTTTGTCTGCACAGCCCTGATTCCTGTTTTATAGCTGCTCCTCTGTTGTCTCTTAACAGTCTGAGTTTGTGTTGTTGGTCGATTACCCTCTTCATCTCTGGTTGCAAGTGTTCATCATTCTCTGTGTGATTTGTATTTGACAACCCCTGAGCTGCTTTTGTTTGTTCATTTTTTTTTTTTTTATAAATCATTATTGCACTAAGTCCTGCCTGCTACCTTGGGTCCCACCAAAAAAAAACAAAAACACAACTGCCTTCCAAAGCAGTTATGTTATGACAGGTTTGTTTATCATATGCTGCTACCTCTAACTTTTACATTATTCCACAAATTGCCTTGATTGTGAGCCGTTAACCTGCAGTAACTGTCTTACTGCTTTGAGGACAATGGACTCAGTCATGTTAGGTGTGGTCTGACACTTTTTTTAGGTTGTTATTTATCCTCCCGTACCTTACAGTCTCCCAGCCTCACCCTGTCACATCACAGGCTCACGTACACAAACAACTCCAACAAGTTTCCAAAATAAAACCCTACAGACACATCAGTGTCTCATGGAGGAATTTGAGGAATGCCTTTAAAAAACGTCACTGGACGCCAAAATTCAAAGTCACCTCTGAAGTGAATGAGGGTTCTAAAAGTGTATGACAACAGGAACGTGTCAATAAAAATGAAGAATGTGCTGGCGTACGTTGATCAAAGGGAGACACCCACACCATGACTCATTTACTTTCATCACACTGACTCATTTTCACAGGATGGAACTTGTACGGAAGAAACACGTTTTAAATTGACAACTTTTTTCATGTAAATCTGCATTTTTTTTTCTCAAAAAGTTGCAGCTTTTTACTTGTATATTTCCAGATTTTTTTCTTTAAAACCTTAAAATTTGCAACTTTTTTCCTCTTACCCATTTACAACTTTTTCCTATAAATGTGAAGTGTTTTTTTCTCATAAATTTGCAGCATTTTTATTGTGATTATTTTACCGGAGTGGTGGCCTAGTTGATAGCGCATTTGCTCCACAACCAGGAGGTCATGGGTTCAAGTCCCAGCCAGGTCATTCTAAAGACCATATAAAAATGGTATTTTCTAGCTTGGTGCTCAGCGTAATTGGATGGGAGAAGGAAAAATTGTCTGTGGCAGCGACCCATCTGTTTCTATATGTGATTAACATTGTAGATAAGAGAAGCATAGTTTTGTTCTACTGTACATGATGGACTGAATGACAACAGAGATGGCTTCTTCTTCTAAATTTGCAACTTATTTCTCATTAATTTTTTTCTCATGAATTTATAGTGTTTTTATTGTAAATTTTCAAATTTTTTCTCATAAATTTGCAGCTTTTTACTTGTAAAATTGCAGCTTTTTTCTTTTAAATCTGCAACTTTTTGTTATGAATTTGCAGCTTTTTTCTTGTAAATTTGCAAATTTTTGCCCCATAAATTTAAAACTTTTTTCCATAAATTTGCAGTGTTTTTATTGTAATTTTGCAACTTTTTTTCTCATAAATTTAAAACTTTTTTCTCATTATTTTCAACATTTTTCCTTCAAAAACTTTTTTCTTTTAAATTTGCACCTTTTTCTCATAAATGTAACTTTTTCTTACAAATTTGCAACACTTGTAAATGTGCAACATTTGTCATTTGCAACTTTTTTGTTATACATTTGTAACTTTCTTGAGTAAATTTGCTACTTTTTCCCTCTGATACATTTTAAACTGTTTTCCATAAATTAGGAGTGTTTTATTGCAATTTTGCATCTTTTTTCCTCATCAATTTGCAGCTTTTCTCTTGTAAATTTGCAGCTTTTTTCTTTTAAACCTGAAAATTTGCAACTTTTTTTGTAAATTTGCAACTTTTTTCCCTCTTTTCCGTAAATTTTCATTGTTTTTAATTTTGATTTTGCAACTTTTTCTCATAAATTTAAAGCTTTTTTCCATTAATTCTGCAACTAGTTTTTAAGGTCATACCACCGCATCTCAATGGGATTCATGTCAGGACTTTGACTAGGCCACTCCAAAGTCTTCATTTTGTTTTTCTTCAGCCATTCAGAGGTGGACTTGCTGCTGTGTCTTGGATCATTGTCCTGCTGCAGAACCGCTTGAGCTTGAGGTCACAAACAGATGGCCGGATATTCTTCTTCAGGATTTTTTGGTAGACAGCAGAATTCATGGTTCCATTTACCACAGCAAGTCTTCCAGGTCCTGAAGCAGCAAAACAGCCCCAGACCATCACACTACCACCACCATATTTTAAGCTGGGTTCACACTATAGCGTTTGGACTAACTTTTACAGATGTTTTGAAAAATCAGAGAAAGTAGTCCAAATGCTGGTGACATTACATTCGTGAGCACATTTTTTTTTTTAATCCAGCGCCCACCAACTTTTACAAACTTTTGCTAGCATTTGCCAGTGTTGCATTCAGCGTTAGCAAACTTTTGCCAACTTAGGCTTGCGTATGTGTAGCAGTTGCCAACTTATGTCAACTTCAGCAAATGAATACTCGACGCAGATCAGCTGACATCAGCGCCAGGTGAAGCTAATATAAAGATCAGCATTTGTGGACGCTTCCTGCCATCCTGGACAAACACCAGCAGATGACCTCTGTTCAGATAAAAGTAATTTTTGCATTTCATTTGGAAATCAAAGTCCCAGAGTCTGGAGAAAGAGTGGAGAGGCACAGAATCTAAGTTGCTTGAGGTTTAGTGTGAAGTTTCCACAGTCAGTGATGATTTGAGGAACCATGTCATCTGCTGGTGTTGGTCCACTGTGTTTTATCAAGACCAAAGTCAGCGCAGTCATCTACCAGTAAATTTTAGAGCACTTCATGCTTCCCTCTACTGACAAGCTTCATGGAGAAGCTGATTTGTTTTTCCAGCAGGACTTGGCACCCCCCTACACTGCCAAAAAGTATCAAAACCTGGTTTAATGACCATGGCATCACTGTGTTTGATTGGTCAGCAAACTCTCCTTACCTAAACCCCATAGAGAATCTATGGAGTATTATCAAGAGCAAGATGAGAGACACCAGACCCAACAATGCAGACGAGCTGAAGGTCACTATCAAAGCAACCTGGACCTTCATGACACCTCAGCAGTGCCACAGACTGATCACCTCCATGCCACGCCACATTGATACAGTAATTAATCCAAAAGGAGCCCCGACCAAGCATTGAGTGTGTACATGGAAATACTTTTCAGTTGGCCAACATTTCTATTAAAAAAACTTTTTTTTTAATTAATTTTAAGTAATATTCTAATTTTTTGAGAAACTGAATTTGGGGTTTTCATGGGCTGTAAGCCATAATAATCAAAATTAAAATAAATAAACACTTGAAATATATCACTGTCTGTGTAATGAATCTATATAATATATGGGTTTCACTTTCTGAAATGAGTGACAAAAAATATTGAACTTTTTCATGATATTCTAATTTTTTGAGGTGTACCTGTATAATCCCCCGAAAATGTGACAGTCCAAAAGAAAAAACAAAATCTCCACACTGAGAAATTTACTGTTCGTAATTTTCTGCTCTGTGTGTAATCATTGTCCAGGATTTATTGGTTCATGTCATGAACTAAGCTGGGTTCTTCTTCAGGCTCGGTTCTGACCCGCTGCTTCAGGTTTATCTGTGTAGTTATGTATTATGTTATCTTTTGAGTTTCTTGTTTCCATTTTCCCCTTGTTTATTTCCCTTCCTGTAGCCACTGCGTTCTGGCCGGCAGCTGTGAGGCAGCCTCCTTTGACCTACACTCATGTGAGCGCTGTCTGACACTTGCCGGTCTGACCACGCCCCGTCTCTCATGACAGCCAGCTGGTTCCACTCCGGTAACTGTTTTTCCCGCGCTTTGCCCAGGTGCACCTAATCTACAGGAGCCAGCAATGCTTGTACTTAAGCAGCTCGTTGCCAGTCAAGCATCGCTGGGCTATTGTCTCACGTCTGTGTTGTCACCGTTCACTGTGGTCTGCCCGCTGCACGTCCCATCGTGCGAGTCTGTAAGTGAACCCTTTCTCCTTTTTGTATGTCTGCCTTGTTTTTGAACTGTTTTTTTTTTTCAGCCACTGTACACTGTGGTCTGCCCGCTGCATGCCCAGTCGTGTGAGCCACTAAGTGTACCCTGATTACTGTTTTTGTCTGTCTGCTTTAAGTGAACTGATCCTTCTTTTGTTAAGAAATGTGTTTGTGGTGTAACCTGCGCTTAAATCCATCCTTCCTTCAACTCCTCTGTGTGCTGCATAAAAGCACACGGGGAGAATGTGACAGAATAGTCCAGCCAGACAAGGATTTATAGGTTTACACCCACACATCACTTTTTTTCTTTTTTGAACTTTTTCCTCACCCACCTGTTTGCCCAACGATGCCTTCAGCATGTTGTTTCCACTGTTTCCTCCTCCACCGTGGGATGCCCCACCGATGGGGCATCCCACGGTGGAGGAGGAGTGGGCAGCAACCTTCATCCAGGACTTTATGGACGAGGCCCATGAAGCCCACGGACCTAAGGCAAAGTGAAGCTACCTGGATTCAGCTGTTATTATCCTGGAGGCGCATCCGGGGCTCTGAAACTATCCTCAGTACCAGGGGCTGTTGTCTTCGATGTGTGTTGGATGAGGAGTTTACTAACCTGAGGAGAGGGGCGCTCTCCACGAGGCCCAAGCGGAGACACTCTCCACAGCCTGCAACTGCCGCTCCCTCAGCTTCGCCATCCACTTCAGCCGCCCGTAAGCAGCGTCATTCTGCGGGGAAACATCAGTAGAAGCCCTCCTCGTCCTCGGCAGCCATCTCTCCTCCAGCTGCCGTGAGGTCTGCTAGGGCCTCCCCGGGAACCCCCACCTTTGTTGCCATGGAAACGGCTCCTCCACAATCCTTTGAAGGGGCCAAGATTACTGTGGACATGGAGAGGGAAGACCGTCTGCCTGCTGCAGCTGTGAACAACAAGCACCGGGATGACAGGCAAGTGTTTTTTCATTCTACCCAATTAAATCATGATGAACCTTATCCGTCTCCCGAGGGAGAGGCCCAGTCTCAGCAGTCCGCTGGGTCCTCTCCTCCGGCTGCAAATGTTGACTCCATTTCTATTCTCTCCGTGTTGTCTCCATGTTCTCCTGAGTGCCCGTTGGCGCAAGGTCAGAGCCATTGGACAGCGGAGGAGCCGGTGGCTTCGGAGGATTCTGCTCAGGAGTCAACACGGAGCTGTTCCCCAGCAACCACGCCAGAGGATTATCCAGTGTTGCAGCCGCTGCCAGGGAACCACGGGACTGCCACCACCATCTTGCTAGCTGTGGAGATGGTTGCAGCGGAATGGGAGCCAGAGCTGGACCTCTTAAGAGTCTGAGCCCGAGATCACATCTCCAGGTTCGACGGAGTCCTGGACAGTGATGGAGCTCGAGCTCAGGAAAGTTATCTCTCTTGTATTTCTGATATCAGTGTTGGAGAGATCTTGTCTGGCTCTAGGTGAAGAGAGTCAGGTGCAGTACGTAGCTGCATCTGAAGTCCCTTCGCCGGGCTCCGCCGCTGTCAGCAACCCTAGCAGCCTTTCTTCTTCTGTTGCTCCTGAGCGTCCTCCTAGGGTCGCCAGAGAAGAGCCACCATCACCAGGGGTCTCCGTGGACCCGGTCTCGCCGCCAGACGACGTCGCGGGTCCAGCTCCCCTGCTACCTTAGGCCGTCGTATGGGTCCCTCCGCAGGCTGTGTCGCCATGGGTGTGGCGTTCTGGCTTGGGACCCTCATGGGGGCTGCCCCCAGGGTTAGTCCGACATGGGCACTACACTCCTGCACGGACCCGTCATGGACGCCGCTCAAGAACGGGGTCTACCGAGGGTGCAGCACTGGCCCGGTCGGGGTCCACCATGGGTGCAGTGTTGGCCCGGTCAAGGTTCACCGAGGGGCAGCGTGGGCCCGGGTGGGGTCCACCGTGGGTGCAGCGTTGGCCCGGTCAGGGTCCACCGCAGGTGCTGCAGAGCTCCAGCCAGAGTCCACCGCGGGGACGCTGAGCTCCAGTGGGGACCCACTGCGGGTGCTGCAGAGCTCCAGTCTGGAGCCACCATGGTGCAGCTTTGGTCCAGCCAGGGTCCACCAAGGGTGCATCGTTGGCCTGGTCGGGGCTCGTCGTGGGTGCAGCTGTGCCCCTAGCCAGGACCACTAATGGTGCTGCCGATCAGCCTGATGCCTTCATGGCCCCCTCCTCCTCCCTGTCTGATGCCGTGGGGGTTCCCTTCCTATGGACCAGTCACCCACCAGTGAACCTCCTGGTGGGCAGGCCCATTCCTGCTTCACCCCTCCTGTCCTGGTGGCTCAATAGCGCTGTCCGACTGCCGGAAGGACTGAGTCTCTTGGCCAGGTGGCCCATGTTTCCCGGCAGGCCAATGGACTCTGTTAGCCGGACTGTCTACTGGGCCTGGGACTCTGGGTGGCCTTCTGAGCCGCCACGCCTTTGAACTTGGGGGGGGTTAAGTGTGTATTCCGTTGTGGGCCCTTAGCGGGTTGTATTTTGTTCCCTCCTTGCCTGTTCCCCCTACCTCCCACCCGGGTTTGTTGGTTGTTTGTTCCTGCTTGGGGGTGTGGGGGGGGTCCTTTCTTTTTTGATGTTGCCATGGGTGTCTGCAGTCCACCCCTTGAGAGGGGGGCTCTGTCATGAACTGAGCTGGGTTGTTCTTCGGGCTCGGTTCTGACCCACTGTTGCTCAGGTTTATCTGTGTTGTTATGTATTATGAGTTTCTTGTTGTTTCTATTTTCCCCTTGTTTATTTCCCTACCTGTAGCCACTGCGTTCTGGCCAGCAGCTGTGAGGCAGCCTCCTTTGGCCTACACTCATGTGGGCGTTGTCTGACACTTGCCGGTCCAACCACGCCCCCTCTCTCATGACAGCCAGCTGGTTCCACTGTGGTAATTGTTTTTCCCACGCTTCTCCCAGGTGCACCTAATCTACCGGGGCCAGCAATGCTTGTACTTAAGCAGCTCTTTGCCAGTCAAGCATTGCTGGAATATTGTATTGTCTCACGTCTGTGTTGCCACCGTTCACTGTGGTCTGCCCGCTGCACGTCCCGTCATGTGAGCTGTTAAGTGTACCCTGTTTACCGTTTTTGTATGTTTGCTTTTTGTGAGCTGATCCTTCTTTTGTTAATAAATGTGTTTGTGGTGCAACCTGCGCTTAAATACGTCCTACCTTCAACTCCTCTGTGCGCTGCATAAAAGCGCACAGGGAGAACGAGACAGGTTCAGCTTCCATTGCGGGAATCAAACAGCGCTGATGTGGTGTCAAAAAGTAAATGACATTTAATGGAATTTTATTATTTTATGTTATTTTAATGGAGAGAGTTGTAACATTTAAAATACTAGAAAAGAACTCGGAGACCGCAGACCTCCGCCAAGCGCCACAGTTCCCCCCATACAGTGTTTGTGTGTACATTTTCAGATTCCTTGACCATGAAAACATATGACTAGCAACTGGATTGACAATGATAGGATTAGTGGTTCAGTAGTTATTCACGAAAATGGCATTTTCCGTAATGGTGGTTTTCTTCTGGATGGTGATCCAGATCACCACCAAAATGTAATCATCTGTAGGATACCCCATTTCTGACAATCTGTGAAAATTTCATGAAAATCTGTCCATAACTTTTTGAGTTATCTTGCTAACAAACAAACAACACAAACACAAACAAACAAACAGACAAACAGACAGACAAACCAATGCCGATGATCACATAACCTCCTTGGCGGAGGTAATAATCACCCATCATTTGATTTATATGATGATTTACTCAGTATTTTTTCTTTTTCATCCACATTCACAGGTTGATTGCGGACTTCGTGTTCAAGTCTATAGCATTATTTTATTATTTTTTTATTTGAATGAATGAATGAACAGGGGAAAAGGGTTTGCAGAAGTAATTACATAGGAGGAAACCACAAACACTGTTCTTTATATGAACGTCAACTGACACTGATGTCACCTGAACTTAATTGAGTATTTCTCCAATTTTTCAAAACGTCTGTAAAAGTTGGTCCAAACGCTATAGAGTGAATCCAGATATAACTTAGGCTGACTTCGGTAAACTCTGCATAATTTAGCCCAGTGCTCAGGAACTTTTACAAACTGAGCACAACTTTCACCAAAGTTTATGTCCAAACATCAGCAAATTTTCAGCCTGCTGAAAAATTTCAAAGAACACTTTCGCCAGCGTTCGCCAACAAACACCAGCAATCATTAACTTTTGCCAGCGGAGCCAGACGTTTGCCAAAACATCAGTCAAAGACAGTCCAAACGTTGTAGTGTGAATCCACTTTTACCGGTTTTCTGTTAAAGCAGCAGCTGATGGAGGAAGCAGTGGAGTTTTTCCATCTGGCTGTGGAAGCTTAATAAAACCAACATTTAATTACGCAAAAACTGCTGGATGGATTTTGATGAAATTTTCACTAGAGGTGGCCCTTGGGCTTCCAGTGAAACTATAAGATTTTAGAGGCTCTGCCAAGGCCTCACACATCCTGACCTGAATCCATGGAAGAGAAAGAAAACTGGTGAGGAAAAAAGTCTCAAATTTACATGAAAAAAGCTTAATATGAGTGGAAAAATGGTCGCTACGCAGGGTGACAATATGTATGGGTACATATTCATACTATGTAGGATAACTAAGTAGACGGTTATGCTGTTTATTCCATCTCGCTACAATGCTCCGCACTTTGTAAATAGATTTATATATTGATGTGTATGTATGTATATCCACTGCTCTTATTTATATTTTTCGTATCTTCTTAATTATTGCTCTGAGTGTTGCTATCCCTGTGCTGCTGCAATCCTGGAATTTCCCCATTGTGGGACTAATAAGGCTCTTATCTTATCTTAAAAAGTCAGAAATTTACTAAAAAGAAGCTGCAAATTTGTGGAAAAAATATCAAAATTATGTGGAAAAAATTTATGAATTCACAAGAAAAAATACAAGAGTTACTTTTTTCTCTGTCCTGTCAACCCTCATGATTGTAGAACTGCAGAGAATAAATAGGAGCTTCTGGCTCTAAAAAATATTCAAGTTTTCCTCACATTTTCCCAGGAGAGGACTTCATTGGTCTGACCGAACCTCCAAAATGTTCTGTGGTCCCTGCCTGCATCAGCGCCAAAATCTAATGGGTTCATGTGTAGCCCAAAGGCCAGCTCTGGTGAAAATGTGCAGATGATCAGCTGTGGAGACGCCTAAAGAGAGCAGCCGAAAGAAGAAGAAAGCAGAGGCACATGCAGTTAAACGCGATTAATTTAATTTGACTGACATGCCCACCACTAATACATGCATAAATTTGTGATAAATTCCCAAATTCAGACTCAATAAATAACAAACAGAGCCACTAATTTACCATGAAGTTTAAGAGGAAAAAAACCTGCAAATTTCCAAAGGCAAATCCTGGTAACTTTAACTGAAAACCAGAGGCATATTCACAAGAAAAGTGACAAATTCAAAAAATGCAAGAAAAAACGAAAGTAATAAATTAATGTTGACAGGCCTGTTTATGCTTATAACTCAGCTGTTTTAAATGCATTTTAAAGCTCAAATATTTTGTGGCTCAGAGCTTTTTTTTATTCTTTACAAAAATGTATTAAGCAACATCTGACACGTTTAGTTAAATATGGGCACATAAATAAATACATAACAAAAGCAAAGTTTTCCTGTTTTCACTGAGAAGTGTGTCTTGTTTTTCTGTTGTCAGACCAACATGGTCTGATGCCTCTTTGTTGGGGTTGTTGTAGTTTTTCACTGCTGCCACTAGATGTCAGTAAAAACTAACTCTACAGAGACATCAACAGGCGAGAAAATGGTCTAAAAAAGATCAGAGCAGTGCATAATTTCAATGATTTCATTCCAAAAGCATCAAAAATAAGGCAAGAAAAATAACATGAATACAACATAAACATAACAATAAGGATGTGAGATAAGATAAGGCAGCTCGGTGTGGCAGCAGAGAAAGAAGGTCACGGGATCGATTCCACTCCTGACCATCAGTGACCCTTCTGTGTGGAGTTTGCATGTCCTCCCTGTGTCTGCGTGGATTTACTGTGGGGACTCAGGTTTCCTCCCAAGTAAATGAGGCCCAAATGACTGAGGGGGACAGAACTTCTTCACTTTGATGCAGCGCAGCAAAATAAAATGTTAAAATCATTCGGAAATGATTGTGCACAAAATAAATGAGAGCAGCTTCATTCCTCTCCACACCAGATGACCGCTGTGATCAGCTCTGCTATAACAGAACTGATCCATTGAACAGCTCTCTTGAAAATGAGACCCCATGTCTCACTGGGATTACCTGCAGAAATAAGGTTAATAAGAAATAAACGGGGCAGCTCGTACCAGCGGCGTAACACCAGTCCTACACAGGAAGGAGAAGCCGCTGGAGACCCCCCCCCCCCCCCCCCCGGACTGTCTTTCCTCTTATCCCCTATCAGGCCATTCTGCTCAGTCATGTCGGTTTTAACTTTACATTTTACACATTATAGTGGCCAGGACTCACGGTGTGCTGTTTACAGGGACAAAGGAATTTGCAGCATCCGCTAAATGTGCCGTTACTGTGCACCTGTAATGTCTGATGGTTTCAGCCCCGACCCCCCCACCCCCCCCCAAAAAAAAAATCAAGTTGTGCAGTCAGAACAAACAAAATTACGATCCAGTGATAAAGGGAAGAAGATGGATTAAAAAGAGAGCACAAATCAGCTGTGTCTGCCATGTTTGCTGCATCCTCCACTGCAGAATTGTAGCGTCTGTCTCACTTCAATGAGGAAAAAGTCAGATGAAATGCAATATGACCGTTCAGACTGAAGTCGCTTTGGAAAATATCCAGCATGTATCCGAATTAGGACCACATATGAAAGTGGCCTGGTTTCTGGTGTGAAAAAAAAATCAGATCTGTGCCATTCAGACTGTCATTAAAATATCAGATATGGGCCATGTTTACAAAAAAATCGGAATTAAGCATTAAGACCTGCAGTGTGAACGTAGCCTTAAGTGGCCCTAGGTGTGAATGTGTGTGTGAATGGTGAAGGGACTGGGGCCGCACCGTGGCTTCCTCATCCATCCAGGTGGATGCCCTGAATTTCCCTCTGGGATCAATAAAGTACACAAAATAAAAATAAAACAAAAATAAGACCCTCTGCAGTGCCTCCCTGTCAGCTGCAGAACAGTTCCCATACCAGGTGGTGATGCAGAAGGTGAGAGTTTTCCCCACACCACACCTGTAGAACGTCTCCAGCACTCAAATTCAGTTGCAAATTTACATGAGAAACGTGAAGAAAAAAGTTAAAAATTTACAACAAATCCAAAATTGTTGGAAATTATAAAAACGTTGCAAACTTACATGTAAAAAGTTGCAAATTTTCATGCAAAAATTTGCAGTTTTATCAGAAAAAAAAGCTGCAATTTGATGAGTTTCTTGGATGCACAGCCTAGGGTAGGGAATCATGAGGACCCTCACAACACAGTTCCCATTACAACACTTGGGTCACAGTGCAACACTATCATGATAATACAATTATCTAAGTATTGCATTACCAAATATTTCCCCCCACTTATTCAACGTCAAACTGTCAATATCTGTTTCATCCATCCATACATCCATCCATCTTCTACCGCTTTTCCGGAGGTCCGGGTCGTGGAGGCAGCAGTTCAAGCAGAGAAGCCCAGACTTCCCTCTCCCCAGCCACCTGCTCCAGCTCTTCAGAGGGGATACCAAGGCGTTCCCAGACCAGCTGGGAGACATAGTCTCTCCACCGAGTCCTGGGTCTGCCCCGGGGTCTCCTCCCAGTGGGACGTGCCTGAAACACCTCAAGTGGGAGGCGTCCAGGAGGCATCCTAATCAGATGCCCATACCACCTCAACTGACTCCTTTCAATGTGGAGGAGCAGCGGTTTTACTCTGAGCCTCTCCCGGATGACTGAGTTCCTCACCCTATCTCTGAGGGTGAGTCCAGCAATCCTACGGAGAAAGCCCATTTCAGCCGCTTGTATCCGCGATCTTGTTCTTTCAGTCATTACCCAAAGCTCGTGACCATAGGTGAGAGTAGGAACGTAGATTGACTGGTAAATCGACAGCTTTGCCTTAGAACTAAGCTCCCTCTTCACCACAACAGACCGGTACAACGTCCGCATCACTGCAGATGCTGCTCCAATCCGTCTGTCGATCTCTCGCTCCATTTTCCCCTCACTTGTGAACAAGACCCCAAGATACTTAAACTCCTCCACTTGGGGCAGGAGCCTGTCCCCAACCCGGAGAGGACAATCCACCTTTTTCCGGCTGAGGACCATGGACTCGGACTTGGAGGTGCTGATTCTCATCCCAGCCGCTTCACATTCAGCGGCAAACCGTCCCAGCAAGAGCTGTAGGTCATTGCTGGATGAAGCCAACAGGACAACATCATCTGCAAACAACAGAGATGAGATCCTGTGGTCACCGAGCATGACACCCTCCATTCCCTGGCTGCGCCTAGAAATCCTGTCCATAAAAATTATGAACAGGATCGGTGACAAAGGGCAGCCCTGGCGGAGTCCAGCTCTCACTGGGAATGACTCCGACCGAGTGTTGGCAATACGAACCAAACTCTCACAACGGTAGTACAGAGACCGAATAGCTCGTAACAACAAGCCCAATACCCCATACTCCCGAAGCCCCCCCACAAAAATCCACGAGGGACGCGGTCAAATGCCTTCTCCAAGTCCACAAAACACATGTAAACTGGTTGGGCAAACTCCCACGAACCCTCAAGAATTCTCGAGAGGGTAAAGAGCTGGTCCGATGTGCCACGGCCAGGACGAAAACCACATTGCTCCTCCTGAATCCGAGGTTCGACCAACGGCCGGACTCTCCTCTCCAGTACCTTGGCATAGACCTTCCCAGGGAGGCTGAGGAGTGTGATCCCTCTAAAGTTGGAGCACACCCTCCGGTCCCCTTTTTTGAAGAGAGGAACCACCACCCCGGTTTGCCATGCCAAAGGCACTGCCCCGACCTCCACGCAATGTTGCAGAGGCGTGTCAACCATGACAACCAACAACATCCAGTTCTTGTTATCAATTGCAAGCCCTTCTATTCCCGCGGGAGTTTGCTTCTTTCATAATGATCGCTGTGTACGCCCCTCCCAACGCGGACACGCGCGAAGCTCAGCGCGTGCTCGCGGATCACATTCAACACACAGAGCGGAGTTTTCCAGACTCGCTGATTATTGTGGCTGGCGACTTTAATCAGTGCAATCTGAGCCACGATCTCCCCCGCTACAAACAGTTTATTAAATGCCCCACCAGAGGATTAAACACACTGGATCACTGTTACACCACAGTGAAAGACGATATCGCGCTGTCCCTCGAGCTGCGCTGGGATTATCTGATCACGTGATGGTTCACCTCATTCCCACATACAGACAGAGATTGAAGCTCACTAAACCTGTTGTGAGCACTACGAAGATACGGACCAGTGATGCTGAGGAGAAGCTGGAAACGTGCATGGAAATATCTGACTGGGGCATGCTTAAAGGAGCCACGCATGATCTGGATGAGTACACGGACACTGTGAACTCATATATCCACTTTTGTGAAGAGAACATTCTTCCATCACGCACCAGGGTGAGTTACTCTAATGACAAACCCTGGTTCACAGCTAAGCTCAGACAGATCAGGAAGGAGAAGGAAGCAGCGCTGAAAAGTGGAGACAGGGACTGCTACAGGGAGGTTAAATACCGGTTTAACAGAGAGCTGAAGAGGGCTAAATCTCTATACTCAGAGAGACTCCAGCAGCAGTTCACTGCTAATGATTCGGCTTCCGTGTGGAGAGGACTGAGGCAGATCACCAACTATCGGCCTCAGGCTCCTAAAGGTCAGGATGACAAAGCCCTTTGTCAGAGACTGTCCCAACACTATGCCCGTTTTGACACCTCGTCATCTGTGTCCAACTCCCCCCTCCCTCCAGCTCCACAGCCTCCACATTCCCTACTTCATTTAAGGCACCCCCCCCCCACCTCCCCCCCTCCCCTTATCATCAGTGAGCAGGATGTGCTCAAACAGTTCTCCAGACTGAACCCGCGCAAGGCCCCGGCCCAGACGGCGTGTCTCCCTCCACCTGAGACTCTGTGCGAAACAGCTGGCTCCTGTATTCACAGACATTTTTAACACCTCCCTTAAGTTATGCCACGTGCCATCCTGCCTCAAATCCTCCACCATCATCCCTGTCCCCAAGAAGCCACGGATCACTGGACTTAATGACTACAGACCTGTAGCGCTCACCTCTGTAGTCATGAAGTCCTTTGAGCGCCTGGTCCTGTCCCACCTCAAGTCCATCACCACCCCTCTCCTGGACCCGCTGCAGTTTGCCTACCGAGCCAACAGGTCTGTAGACGATGCAGTCAACCTGGCCCTCCACTCCATCCTGCAGCACTTGGACTCCCCGGGAACCTACGCCAGGATCCTGTTTGTGGACTTCAGCTCCGCATTCAACACCATCCGCCCCGCTCTGCTCCGGGACAAGCTGTCCCTGCTCAACGTGCCTGACTCCCTCTGCAGGTGGATCATCGACTTCCTGACGGACCGGAGGCAGCATGTGCGGCTGGGAAAGACTGTCTCAGACTATACTAGCATCAGCACCGGATCACCCCAGGGCTGTGTACTTTCCCCCTACTCTTCTCCCTTTACACCAACTCCTGCACCTCCAGCCACCAGTCTGTCAAGTTGATCAAGTTTGCGGACGACCCTCATCGGGCTCATCTCCAACGGCGACGAGTCCGCCTACAGGAGAGAGGTGGCCCAGCTGGCGCCTGGTGCAGCAATAACAACCTTGCAGCTGAACGCTCTGAAACAGTGGGAGATGATTGTAGACTTCAGGAAAGTCACTACTCCTCTGCCCCCCCTCACCCTCTCAGGCTCTCCCATCACCACTGCTGATTCCTTCCGCTTCCTAGGCACTACCATCACCAGGGACCTCAAATGGGAGCTGACCATCAGCTCACTCATCAAAAAAGCCCAGCAGAGGATGTTCTTCCTGCGGCAGCTGAGGAAGCTCAAGCTACCCACCAAGATGTTAGTGCAGTTCTACACAGCCATCATCGAGTCCATCCTCACCACCTCCATATCCGTGTGGTACGCAGGAGCCACTGCCAGGACAGACTAAGGCTGCAGCGCGTCGTGCGCACTGCTGAGAAGGTGATCGGCTGCAAGCTCCCATCTCTCCAGGATCTGTACATCTCCAGGACCCGGAGGCGTGCTGGCCGGATCATAGCCGATCCCTCACACCCTGGTCACGTACTGTTTGCCCCCCTCCCCTCTGGTAGAAGACTTCGGTCCATCCAGACTAAAACCTCCCGTCACATGAACAGCTTCTTCCCCTCTGCCATTAGACTGCTGAACACTAAGTGACTCTCGTGCACCATGTACAGCAGCTCAACCAGACTCATGTCAATCATCACTGTTTTCTTCCTGCATTACCGACTGCACTATATAGTTCTCCACAGTATCTGCTGCTGGCTAATATATATTTTAACTGTTGACCAGTATCACTTAATCTTATCCTACACTTTATTACATGTATAGTTTATTTCTCTTATCTTATCATGTTTAATGTTGCAGCATTGTACCGAGACAAATTCCTAGTTTGTGTACTACATGAACAATGGCAATAAACCTGATTTCTGATTCTGATTCTGATTCTGATTCTGACAACCCAACAACATCCAGGGCCTTGAAGTACTCAGGGCGAATCTCATCCACCCCTGGGGCCCGGCCACCAAGGAGATTTTTAACCACCTTGGCGACCTCAGCCCCTGTGATAGGCGAGTCATCCCCCTCGTCACCAAACCCTGCTTCCTCTGTGGAAGGCGTATCAGTGGGATTGAGGAGATCCTTGAAGTATTCCTTCCACCCGACGATGTCCCCAGTTGAAGTCAACAGTGTCCCATCCGCACCATACACAGTGTGGACGGGGAGCTGCTTTCCCCTCCTGAGCCACCGAACAGTTTGCCAGAATCTCTTTGAAGCCGACCGAAAGTCTTGTTCCATGGCCTCACCGAACTCCTCCCATACCCGGGTTTTTGCTTCAGCAACCACCCGAGCTGCACTCCGCTTGGCCTGCCGGTACACCTCAGCTGCTTCGGGAGTCCCACAAGCCAACCAAGCTTGATAGGACTCCTTCTTCAGCATAATTGCCCCCCTCACCACTGGTGTCCACCACTTGGTTCGGGGGTAGCCACCACGAGATGCACCGACCACCTTGCGGCCACAGCTCTGGGCCGCCGCTTCAACAACAGAGGTGGAGAACATGGCCCATTCAGACTCCATGTCTCCAGACTCCCTCGGAATGTGGTTGAAGTTCTTCCGGAGGTGGGAGTTGAAGACCTCCCTCACTATACGTTTGGGTCTACCAGGTCTGAATGGCTTCCTCCCCTGCCATCGGATCCAACTCACCACCAGGTGGTGATCAGTTGACAGTTCTGTTTCATGTAAGTATCTGTTTCATGTATCTGTTTCTGTATCTGTTTCATGTAAGTTTTTAGTCTTTTCATCTCACTGTGTCTGCTTTGATTTTCGGTGGTTGCAGGCTCTCAGTCCTCCGTGGGGTGATGTGCAGTTGTGGGATCCTTTACGCTGTGTTTTACTTGATGATGTGGTTTGGGGACCACCGTGGAAGCAGGACGGGGTCACATGCCCAGCCTCCAGCGCCTCGTGTTCCAGGGGCCGTCGTTTTCCACGGCAACACACATCTACACACGGGGTACATGGTGGACAACATTGTCTCAGAGTTTGGCGGTGGCTTTGTTGCTTTTGTTGTGAGAGGGATGTTCAGAGTTGGATGATTTCTTTTTTTACTGGGCACTTGACTGTTGCTGCTTGTGCTGCAGTGTTTTAGCTTGGCTGTCATCTGCTAATGCTGCCTACTAATGCTGCTGCTAATGCTGCTCCTTGCAGGTTAAGTACGCCATGTCAAGGTCTCTCCTTCCATCTTTGTCATAAAATGCAAAAACAGGCCCAATATTTGCATTAACTTTTTGCCGCATTCCTCAGGTCTTCGATCGGTGTTGGTCTCCATCTGCTTCCTAATTTGTACACCCAGCTGTAAATCTCATGAGACATGAGGGAAAGATTGGATGAATGGAGCTGCTATAATTGAACTCGGATTTGTTTTGGCCGAAGCGTATCACAAACGTTTCATTAAGACCCGTGGGAACTGTGTCAACATGTGGAAAAAGTGTTGTAATTGGGGCCTTTTAAGTTGCAGTCTTCCTGAGCTCTCAGGGCCACCCTTTTTATAAGTGTTTTAACTGGCATTAATAAAGGCATTAAGAAGAATTAAACTTGATTCAGAAACATTAAAAAATAATCACTTGTTTTCATGTTTTCATGTGTGGTGTCTCACATGGTTTAAAATTATTATAAAACGCTGGTGTAAATCCCGGCAACCCAGAAAAAAAAAACAGAGGATTCCCCACCAATTCATCATAAACCTTTTTTATATCATGTTACTAAAATGCATCTGAAACATCAATTTTACATCAACACCTTTCTTGTATTTTTGCAACTTTTTTTAAAATCTACAACTTTTTTCTTGTATATTTCCTCCTTTTTTTCTTGTAAATCTGTTTCTCAGAAATTTTGCAACTTTTTCATGGTAAATGGTATTCACTTATATAATGCTTTTCCTCATCTCTAGATGACCAAAGTGCTTGAAAGATCCTGCTATCTATCCATTTGAGACCTGGGCACGACATTAAACTACATCTGGCAGCACGGCCCCAGTCCGGGAATTCTTGGGTTCTGAGGAGAATGTCACTACCTCTTAATTGCTGCTGTGCTGGGTCACCCTTGGGCAAGGTGTAGCACCCAATAGCCTTCCATACTGGGTTACGTACAAGCCACCAACAGCGTGCCAGGCAGATTATGTCAAGTAAGACTGCACCTGTTTGACATGGCGGACGAGTGTAACGCTTAGCGGGTAGGCGGTAAAGGTGGGCCTTGACATACCAAGCACCCAGCAGCCCGCTGCAACTGCCTTCTACTGAAGCTGCGCATCTCAATCCCTTGAGCTGCAGTGAATTGGCTGGCAGTCAAGTGAGTGTGTGTGGCCCCTCGCGCAACCACAACCACCTTAAACAACTTCATCAGCGAATGGCTTGTTCCTTTTCCAAAGTCCAATAGTGATGGAAGTGCGGGTGACGGGGGTAGGCCTGGAAAGCTGAAGCCCCTAGTCCACACCCGCACATTGGCGGCAGATCTAAGATGGTCACTCCCTGCTGAACAGCTGTGACGGCAGGGTTTCGGCAGCTGGATCTGTGACTGGGCTGGCCTTTTTAGATCACCGCAGCCCACCCCATTGGGGAGACCCCTAGAAAAGGTGGGGTAAACATCGGACACGGCATCTCAGTCTGGCCAGTTCACCGTGGCTGGTGGACTTCCCATCTCTGGTCGAAAATCAAAGAAACACTCCGCTCTCTCAAGAGGCCTCTAACTTCGGGGCCTGGAATATTCGCACACTCCTCAAAAGCAACACAGAAAGACCAGAACGCCAAACAGCACTCGTCTGCAAGGAGCTCGACCGATTCAACATCGACGTGGCAGCTCTTAGTGAGACAAGATTCCCAGATGAAGGTAACATCGAAGAAGCAGGGCAAACTACACCATTTTCTGGAAAGGGAAAAGTGCTAAGAACCACGTATTCACGGAGTTGGCTTTGCTATAAGATCGAACTCGTTGACCAACACAACCTCGTCCCTACGGCCATCAGTGAACGCATGATGAAAGTCAGAATCCCTCTTGTCCAAAACAGATTTCTTACCTTGATATCTGTGTATGCTCCAACGCTCACCTCAGAGGATGATGAAAAAGTCTCCTTTTACGACCTGCTTAACTGTACCATCCAAAGTGTCCCAAAAGAGGACAAACTTGTCATCCTGGGCGACTTTAATGCCAGAGTAGGCAGAGATCACAATCTCTGGAAAGGCGTCCTCGGACATCATGGAATTGGAAACCGCAACTTCAATGGCCGACTTCTCCTTGGCCTTTGTGCTGAACATGAACTGGTCATCACCAACTCCCTCTTCCAGCTACCATCTCGTCAAAAAACAACCTGGAAACACCCAAGAACCAAACACTGGCATACTTGACTACATTCTAACTAGAGCCAGAGACAAAAGAGACGTGCACATCACTCGTTCCATGCCTGGTGCAGATGACTGTTGGACAGACCACAGATTGCTTATCTCACGACTCCAAATCAAAGTCCGTCGTCCACCAAAATGGACCTCATCAAGTGCTCCTCATCATCGCTTTGACTGTGCAAAACTACGCAATCCTCAAACATCTCAAGACTTCAAGGAAGCCGTAGAAAAGAACATGCGGATCTTCCAGAACCACCACAGGTGGAAGATAACTGGACCACCCTTCGTGACGCAGTGCTTAACGCTGCAGAAAAGACAATAGGTTTCTCTCAGAAGAAGACCCAAGACTGGTTTGATGAAAATCACGAAGTCATCACAAACCTTGTTGAAGCTAAACGTCAGGCAAGGCTCACTTTTGAAAAGCAGCCATCCACATAGAACAAACAAAAATATAAGCAAGCACTTGCAAACTTTCAGAGAGAAATTTGCGCTGCTCAGAACAACTGGTGGCAACAGAAATCGGAGGAAATCCAAAGATTTGCAGACCAACGTGACATGCACCGCTTTTATGCCGCAACAAAGGAAATCTTCGGCCCTACAAGGTCAACTGCCTGCAGTCTGAAGGATGCAGATGGCTCCACTGTCATCAATGACACCCAGGGAATTTTAAACCGATGGAGATCCCACTTTGAAAGCCTTCTCACTGATCATTCGCGCACACCAGATGACCTTCTCTGTATAACGCCACAACATCCTGTTCGCTACTGGATGTCTCTTCCACCCTCCTCTGAGGAAATGAACAAAGCCATCAAGCACATGAAACCAGGCAAGGCACCGGGACCAGACAACATCCCACTAGAACTAATCACTCATGGTGGCCCGGAATTTAAGAACCGACTGCTGAACCTCATCCTAAAAATCTGGGAAACAAAGACAGTCCCTAGTGACTTCCGCGATGCAAATATTATCACCATCTTCAAAAAGGGAGCTCGAGAAAACTGTGAAAACTACCGTGGCATCTCACTGCTATGCATAGCAAGTAAGATCTTTGCACGCATCCTCCTCAACTGCCTCCTTGTCATCACAGAAGAAATACTTCCTGAATCACAGTGCGGTTTTCCGACCTTCTCGATGGACAATAGACATGATCTTCTGTGCCCAACAACTGCAGGAGAAATGTCAAGAACAGCAACACCCACTTATGCTCATCTTCTGGGACCTAAAGAAGCCTTCGACAAGGTCCCACGGCCAGCTATGTGGGCAGTCTTGGCAAGATTTGGCTGCCCAGATGATTTCATTTTGCTGATCCACTCACTTCATGATTCAATTCAATTCAATTCAACTTTATCTATATAGTGCCATTTCACAACAACAGTCATCTCATAGCACTATCAACTGTAGGGGGAACCCCCACAGTTGCAAAAAGACCCCAGCAATCAGGCGATCCCCTGTGAGCAAGCACTTGGCGATGGTGGAGAGGAAAAACTCCCTTTTAACAGGAAGAAACCTCCAGCAGAACCAGGTTCAGGGAGGGGCAGTCATCTGCTGCGACTGGCTGGAGGGCGAGGGGACAGAGAAGATGAAAAGAACAGACATGTAGAGAGCAAACAACACGATGGGGACTCAATCTATGGGAGAGAACAAACAGATGTTAATGACCAGCAAAAAAAAAATATTTCATTGAGAGTGAAGAAAGGAGTGAGGCCCAGTGCATTACTGGAGGTCCCCCGGCTGACTAAACCTATTAGCAGCATAACTAAGGGAGGGTTCAGAAACACATGATCCCTCCCTAATTGTAGGCTATATCAAAAAGGTAGGTTTTATCCCTACTCTTAAAAACAGAGATCGAGTCTGATTCCCGAATCCAGATTGGCAGCTGGTTCCACAGGAGAGGAGCTTGATAACTGAAGGCTCTGCCTCCCATTGTACTTTTGGAGACTCTAGGTATTACAAGTAATCCTGCATTTTGGGAGCATAGAGCTCTGTTAGGATAATACGGTAGTATCAGATCTTTTAAATAAAAAGGAGCCTGATTGATTAGAGCTTTGTAATTAAGAAGAAGGATTTTAAACTTAATTCTAAACTCTATGGGAAGCCAATGAAGGGAGGCCAGAACCGGAGAGATATGATTTCTCTTTCTAATACCTGTTAAAACTCTTGCTGCAGCATTTTGGATCAGCTGAAGACTTTTTAAAGATGTTTTAGGACAGCCTGATAATAAAGAATTACAATAATCTAATCTTGAGCTAACAAAAGTGTGGATCAGTTTCTCAGCATCACTCTGAGACAAGATGCTCCTAATCTTGGCAATATTACGCAAATGATAGAAGGCAGTCTTAGAAACAAATTTAATATGTGAATTGAAGGACATATCTTGATCAAAAATAATTCTAAGGTTCCTCACAGAGCTATTAAGAGAAAGAGTAACCCCATCAAAACTGAAAGTTTGATTTGAAAAGGTATTTCTAAGGTTTTTTGGACCAACAAGAATGACTTCAGTCTTATCTGAATTTAATAGCAGGAAATTACAAGTCATCCAAGCTTTGATTTCCTTAAGACAGGCTTCTAACTTGGCTAATTGATTACTATCATCTGGCTTCATTGACAGGTATAATTGAGTGTCATCTGCATAACAATGAAAATGTATACAGTGCTTTCTAATAATGTTGCCTAACGGAAGCATATATAAACTAAAAAGAGTAGGGCCTAGCACAGATCCCTGTGAAACGCCATGACTAAGCTTTGAGTTGAAAGAAAACTCATTATTGATATGAACAAACTGGAACCTATCAGATAAATAAGATCTAAACCACTGCAAAGAAGTTCCATTAAGTCCAACATAGTGTTCTAATCTATCAAGTATATAGATAGATAGATAGATAGATAGATAGATAGATAGATAGATAGATAGATAGATAGATAGATAGATAGTTAGATAGATAGATAGATAGATAGATAGTTTATTTCGAACACAAAAATATAACAAATACAAGCAAATGTCAAATGCAATAAAGTACAGTTATACACTGTTCGAAAGGGAGAAGGAAAGAAGTGAAACACTTATTAATTCCATCTCCTCTTTTCCATAGATACACCCATGTGAATTTTATACAAATTACCACCTTTAAGACCCCAAGTAAACAATTTACTGTATTTTTTACAAATCAACATTAACACCCATCCTTTCTAACATACAATGATGTCCATACATCAAAACCAGTCTCAAACAACACAGATATACACAGTGCTGTCCTACCCACCATTCCATAGTGTCCCATAATATCCTAGAGTGAACATAATGAATCGTACATATAACTACTACCTTTCTAACATATACCCTTTCAGCAAATGGTGCTTATACCTCTTTTTGAATTGATTTCTGTTTGTACATAGTTTCAGTTCCGGCTCCAGACTGTTCCACAAATCCACCCCACAGACAGATATGCACATACTTTTCTTGGTTGTACGTATCTTGGGTTTTGTAAAGTTTAAGTCTCCCCTCAAATTATGATCATTGTCTCTTTTTTTAAAATATTTTTTGTATATTAGTTGGTAGTTGATTATTAATTGCCCTGTACATTATTTGTGCTGTCTTAAATTTAACTAAATCGATGAACTTTATGACATGTGACTTTAAGAACAACGCATTGGTATGGTCTCTATATCCTGCATTGTTTATTATCCTTATAGCTCTTTTTTGTAATGTGCATATTGACTGTAGGTTGGTCTTGTAGGTGTTTCCCCAGACTTCTACACAGTAGTTAAGATAAGGTAAAAACAGTGAATTGTACAATAAGACCAATGATTTATAGTCTAAGATGTGTCTTGTCTTCCCCAGTATGCCTATACATTTTGCTAATTTGGCCCGGATGTGACTGATGTGAGGTTTCCAGCAGATTTTATTGTCTAGCGTCACCCCCAGAAACTTATTTTCCTGTACTGTTTCTATTCTGGTATCATCTATCGTTACCATTATTTCATGATTTATTTTATAATTTCCAAACAACATAATCTTTGGTTTTTTTAGATTTAGAGATAATTTATTTTTGTTGAACCACTGCGTTAATTTTTCCATTTCAGTTGTGACCACCTCTAAAACCTGCTGCAAATTTTGACCAGTGCAAAGGATATTTGTGTCATCCGCAAACAAAATAAATTTCAGAATTTTTGATACTTGGCATATGTCATTTATATACAAAATAAAGAGTTTGGGTCCCAAAACTGACCCCTGGGGCACACCACAAGTGATGTCCATGAAGGGTGATTTGTGCTCTCCAATTTGTACAAATTGTTGTCTGTTACTTAAATAACTTTCCACCCAACTCAGTCCAACCCCTCTTATCCCATACCTTTCCAGTTTCCTTAGTAGTATTCTGTGGTCAATGGTGTCAAAAGCTTTCTTTAAATCTATAAATACTCCTACAGCAACCTTTTTTTTATCTATACAACTAGTAATTTCTTCTATAAGTTCGATCAGTGCCAAAGATGTAGATTTATCTGCTCTAAAACCATACTGGCTATCTGTAAGGAGGTTGTGTTTTTCAGTGAAATCATCCAGTCTCTTAGTGAAGATTTTTTCAAGTATTTTGGAGAATTGTGAGAGTAAATATTAAGAATATTAAGTAAATATTATGATCGATAGTATCAAAAGCTGCACTAAGGTCTAAAAGGACAAGTACAGAAACTAGTCCATTATCAGATGCAATGAGGAGGTCGTTAGTGACCTTCGCTAAGGCTGTTTCAGTACTATGATGGATTCTAAACCCAGATTGAAACTCTTCAAGTAAACCATTTCCCTGCAGGTGGTCAAATAATTGCATAGCAACAACTCTTTCTAAGATTTTTGAAATGAAAGGGAGATTAGAGATTGGTCTATAGTTAGCTAAAGCTCCTGGATCTAGCGTTGGCTTTTTTGAGTAAGGGTTTAATTACAGCCGTTTTAAAAGCCTGTGGTACATGGCCTAAAGTTAATGAAGAATTGATTATATGAAGAATAAAGCTACCAATAAGTGGGAAGACTTCTTTAAATAACCTGGTAGGAATAGGGTCTAAAAGACAAGTTGAAGGTTTGGATGAGGAAACTATTTTGTCTAACTCACAAAGGTCGATTGGAGTAAACTCATCAAGACAGACATCAATTGAAGGAGTTGTAGTAGTTACAGTATTTAAGTTAACTGTAGGAAGAATCTGATTTTATCTCTGATGGATGAAATTTTATTATTGAAAAAGTTCATAAAGTCCTGACTAGTAAGCTCTAAGGGAATGTTAGGATTGACAGAGTCCTGACTCTTTGTCAACCTGGCTACAGTGCTGAAAAGAAACCTGGGATTATTCTTGTTCTCTTCTATTAATGCAGAATAATAACTCGTTCTAGCTTTTCTAAGAGATTTTTTTATAAATTAAAAGATGATTTCTCCAAGCTAAATAGTTTTCATCTAAATTAGTGGAGCGCCATGTTCTTTCTAATTGACGAATCTTCTGTTTTAAGCTACGAGTTTCTGTGTTGAACCAAGGAGTTAGAAATCTCTGATTAGACTTTTTCTTTTTTAAGGGGGCCACCAAGTCTAGAGTCTGATGTAGAGAAGCTGTAACACTATCCACCATGTTATCAATTACAGAAGGAGCAAGCTGTCTATAGCTTATTTCCGTTGTGTTGACACATGGCATAGAGGAAACAATCTGCATAAATTTGGTAACAGCATTATCTGAGAGGCATCTACTGTAGTAATATTTTTTCTTTAGGAGCCAAATATTCAGAAATAGTAAAATCAAAGGTAAACAGACAATGGTCTGACAGTACAGGGTTATGAGGAGACACTACAAGATTTTCTATTTCTATGCCATATGTCAGAAGAAGGTCCAATGTATGGTGGAGGTAATGAGTAGAATTTCCTACTTTCTGAGAAAACCCAATCGAGTCTAATATTGAATTAAATGCCACACTAAGGCAGTCATTATCTACATCCACATGTATATTAAAGTCCCCTACTATAATTATTCTATCTGATTTCAGCACTAAATCAGCTAAGAAATCAGCAAATTCGGATAAAAATTCTGAGTAGGTTGATGGGGGACGATAAACTATGGCAAAAAACATTGGGTTTAACCTAAAATTGCTAAAGTGCCCAATACTGAGGACCAGGCCCTCAAAGGAATTATGACATGTTTTTTTGCTTTACATTAACTAGTAATTTGGAATGGTAAATTGTTGC